>CAUYQV010158083.1:0-24191 GCA_963574575.1 Galagoides demidoff | reverse complement strand
CCCTTCCCCTTTCTCTTTCCTTTCCCCCTTCCGTTCCCTTCCCTTTCCTTTCCCCCTTCCTCTTCCCCTTTCCTTTCCTTTCCCCCTTCCCATTCCTCTTTCTTTTCCTTTCCTTTCCCCCTTCCTGTTCCTCTTTCTTTTCCATTCCGTTCCTCCATCCTCATCCCCTTCCTTTTCCCCATAACATTCCCCCATCCCGCGCCTCGTGCATGTGCTTTACTTTCGCCCTGATCACTCCTCTTTCTTTTCCTTTCCTTCCCCCTTCCTCTTCCCCTTCGCCTTTCCTTTCCTTTCCCCCTCCCCATTCCTCTTCCCCTTCCTTTTCCTTTCCCCCTTCCCCTTCCTTTCCCCCTAACCCTTCCCCTTTCCTTTTCTTTCCCCTTCCCCTTCCACTTTCCTTTCCTTTCCTCCTTCCCCTTCCTCTTTCCTTTCCTTTCTTGCTTTCCAGAATCTCACTCTCTCATCCTGGGTAGAGTGCCGTGGCATCAGAGCTCACAGCAACCTCAAATTCCTGGGCTTGAGGAACTCACAGCAATCTTTTGGCCTCAGCCTCCCAAGTAGCTGGGACCATAGGTGCCTGCCACAACACCTGGCCAGTTTTAAGGATGGGGGTCTCACTCTTGCTCAGGCTGGTCTTGAACTCCTGAGCTCAAGCAACCCACCCGCCTTGGCCTCCCCAAGTGCCAGGATTAGAGGCTACTGTGCCGGCCTCTTTTTTGGCTTTTCTTTATCTCAGAGAAGAAGTAAGAAAAGTTGACTGGTAAGAAGGAGGTTTAGATTTTGCATGGTTGCCAGGATGCCAAAGTGATATGAAGGATATGAGATGCAAATGGGCTAAGTTAGGGAATGTCCTTTCTTTACCCTCAAGGATATCTGAGTCAGGGGCAGCAGCCTATTTCCAAACAGAGCAGAGCTCCGTGTTGCCCAGACTGCTGTGAGGACCTACAGCTGGGGGGTGGCCCCACACGGCCAGGCTCACCCCGTGAAGCTCCTCTCCTTCCAGGTTCTTTTTTTTTTTTTTTTTTTGAGACAGAGCCTCAAGCTATCCCCTGGGTAGAGTGCTATGGCATCACAGCTCACAGCAACCTCCACCTCCTGGGCTTAAGCAAGTCTCCTGCCTCAGCCTCCCAAGTAGCTGGGACCACAGGCGCCTGCCACAACACCTGGCTATTTTCTTTGGTTGCAGCTTTCATTATTGTTTGGCAGGCCTGGGCTGGATTCAAACCTGCCAACTTAGGTGTATGTGGCTGGTGCCTTAGCCGCTTGAGCCACAGGCCCCAAGCCACCTTCCAGGTCCTTGTTTGTTCCCTTCTGCCCTGATACCACCCTGAGTACCTGACTGTTGTAGGGGCTCTCGCCATAGCCCGGAATATTCACCACGTGCAGACAACTTATGCAGATCTACCCACCCATCCATCAGCGTTTCTTATGATGCTGGGAAAAGCAAAGGTCATTTTGCTCAGGAGTGTCCCTCAGTGGGCCTAGGTTGCAGCCTGTGAGAATTCTCTCCTGCAGACTACATCCAGAACATTCCATTAACCACAAGAACTCTGACAATCAGGATGATTTAACCATCACGTCAGGTACCAAGTAACCAAGACCTTTATCACGGAGATCCTTGCAAATGAAAGCCCAATTCCAGTGCCCTCCCTGGTGGGAGGGTCTGGCAGGCTGTGAAGCATCTTTTCCCTCAGCTCGGAGGAGCCCAGTCCTCCTTCCACAGTCCTGCTCCTCGTGGGCTCACCAGCCACAGAGCAATGAACAACTCTGTCCTGTGGAACCCCCCCCCACTTGCCTGCGTGGACTGCAGCCTCTTGCCCTATAATGCTGGGACACCAGTGACCAGCACGTACACTGAGCTGCCCCATGAGGACAGCCAAGGACAAGAGCAAGAGAATCATGGAGTCAATTTGGCCTCTTGTAGGGCAAACTTTGCCTCTCAGAGCAGGGGTAGACCAGCCATTTGGGCTGCTCAGCAGAGGCTATGTGGAGCATTTTAATGAAAAGTTTTTATCAAAAGTCTCTGTCCCCGTGGTCCCCAGCACACACGCAGGAGCAGAGAGGACAGAGGAGCAGGCCCAAGGTGGCAGAGGCTGGCAGCTTTGCTCTGCTTTCTCCCTGAATGTAGTGGATGGCCTGTGTAGGAGTTTATACCGTATAGCCTCAATCTTTGAGTTGGGGTCCTCCTCGAGTCCACCTGTTTTGAATTTCTGCCACACAGATCTCTGCTGCCTCTCGTCACTACAAAGCGTTTAAGATGCAGTGTTAGTCCTAGGGCTGAGGCTGGGGGATGGCTAAGCACAGACACGCAGACTTAGATACACATTTGGGGTTCCAGACCCCAAACTGGATGCCCTGTGAGATGAAAAGTTTCCTCAAAGATGCTGCTTATTGGTTGCAGGGCAGGAATAAAACTCGGGTTGTCTAACTCCTGGCCCTTTCTCCTTCAAGCAGGGAGCTCTGCGGATGCGACGGTGCACAGCTCTGGAAACTGAACAGCAATCCTGCCTACCATCAATTCTCTCAAACTCTTCATCAGGCATCTGGTGTGTGGCCAGAGGGTCAGGGGCAGGCTGAGTCAGCTCTGGCCTGAGGGCATGGAGCAGACACACAGAGGGCCCCTCACATGGGGCGCTCAGCTTGGAGATATACCACCTTGCTCCCCAGCAGCCTTTGCAACAGACAAAGCTCTGAATGAAGTCACCAAAGTCAAACCAGTCATGTTCTCTGTCTCTGGTTTCTCCTGCATTCGGGCGGCTCGTGATTTTCCTGGTGACTTAGTGTTTCCTTGCACTCGGACTCATCATCCTCACTACTCCCACAGCTGATCTCAGCACCACCTCCACCGGGGCCTCCTCCACCCCACCTGCTGCTCCTTTCCATGACTGGAAGCCCCGGGTGGGGCAGACATCGCTCAGCAGACCACACATCTGCTGCCCATGTGAGCAATTCTGCCTACACCCCACAGGCTTTACTGCATGGCTGCTGGGTGCCAGGCACTATGCTAGATGCTGGGGGGCAAAACAGCGTTTCTGCCCTCACGGGAGCTCTCAGTTGAATGACAAAGCAGGCAGGCAAATCAATGGCCTGACTACAATATAACAGGGCCAGAAGGGACCTGGCACAGGAGTTTTAAGAACAGAATGGAGAGGGAGGTGCCTGTAGCTCAAAGGAGTAGGGCGTTGGCCCCATATGCCGGAGGTGGTGGGTTCAAACCCAGCCCTGGCCAAAATCTGCAAAAAAAAAAAAAAAAAGAACAGGATGGAGAGACAGTCAAGTCAGCCTGGGGATCAGGAAGCTCCTAGAGGCAATGTTTGGGGGGTACGTTGGAGAGTGAAGAGGGGTGAAGGGAGAAGATGAGGCTGAGGGAAGGGAATGGAGGAAGGGGCTTCTGTTCCCCCCAGGGAAATGCACGGGAAAGCACACAGGGCAGGTACATGGTTCATTTGACTTCACGGGGGTGAGCGGGCTCCAGGTCAGCAGTCTCCTCACTGGGGTGAGCATCCAGCAAGGAAAACCAGAACACAGGCATAGCCGTGGGGGCCACCGTGAGCTGGCTACAGGACCCTGGCCAGTCACTAAACCCGTCTTCAAGGAAGGCGAGAGGCCTGGAAAACATGACCTCTGACGTCCCTGCCAGCTCCAAAACTATCTTCCATCTCCAAAACATACAGGAAAAGCCAAACAAAAGTAAATACAGCTCATAAATGCTGAGACCTCCCTCTGCTAGAAAGTCAGACTTGGGAGGCAAGAGATCCTGCCTGGCTTGGTGGGTGGAGTGAACAGAGGAAGGGGGAGGAGCCTCGTTTCCATGCTCCGAGGTTGGGCCAGGGTTTCCTCTGTCCAGGAGCAAAAGGACATGGGGCCAGAGAGAGACAATTGATTGGGATGCCAGTGGGAAGGCTTCCTGTCACCATGTTTCACTCCAGAGCCTCTATTTCTATTATTATACCAAGTGATTTATTCCAAAACCATAAACCCAGCAGCCAAAGAGTAGCTGGCTGCCCAGAGAGAGGTCTCCTCCTCTTCCTCCTCCCCTGCAAGTTGTCCCCCTAGTTCAGAGTGCCTGCCCCCTGGTCCACTGGAGCCCGCGCCCTGTGGGATGGGTGCAAGGGTGGGTAGGGAGGGGGCCTCCAGGCTTATCTCTAGACCTGTCCAGGCTACCTGACCTTCATGGGCAGTGCTCACTATACCTTTCTATCTGATTTATTTCAAACCCAGGTAAATATCTTTATTCTATGCCTTAGTTTCTTTGAAACGAGGAGGAAAGTTCTTGCAAGTTTCCTTTTACAAACCAGGGAGGCGCTAAGACTTGGGTTCTGGCCGGGTGACTTTTTTAGGTTACAGCTGTGCCCTTTCTTGTGTTTGCTGGCCTTCCCATCTGAACCCAACTGTGGGCTGGGCCCCTCCTGCAGGACCATCACAGGAACCCCTATGGACTCTGTCCCCCAAACCATGGGACTGGCAAACCCAGCTTGTTAGGGGAACGCCTGAGGGTCACCTGCTATACCTTTTGAATCCTGAGATCTTAGAATTTTTATTTTATTTATTGGTTTTTACAGCATTTTTAAAAATTTCTGGTAATATGAGGATACAAACAATTAGGTTACGATATTTGCACTTGTTAGGTAAGGTCCCTGTTGTAGTTGTGTCCAGCACTCAGGAGCTGTGCTGTAAATCCTTACATTGTGCCCATTAGGTGGGAGCACACCAATCCTCCCCCCTCCTCCCCTCCTCCTTTCCTCTTGCCCCCTCCCTCCAACTTGAATTGAATTGAGTTTTTTTTTGTTTTTTGTTTTTTGTTTTTGAGACAGAGCCTCAAGCTGTCCCCCTGGGTAGAGTGTTGTAGCATCACAGCTCACAGCAGCCTCCAACTCCTGGGCTCAAGCGAGTCTCCTGCCTCCGCCTCCCGAGTAGCTGGGACCACAGGTGCCAGCCACAACGCCAGGCTACTTTTTGGTTGCAGCCATCATTATTGTTTGGTGGGTCCGGGCTGGATTTGAACCCACCACCTTAGGTGTATGTGGCTGGCGCCTTAGCCAGTTGAGCCACAGGCGCCGAGCCTTGAATTGAGTTTTTCTCTTCCGCGAGCATGTATTAGTTCATCTGCCGGTTTCATGTTCGTAAAGAATACATTAGATACTTGCTTTTCCATCCTTATGATACTTTACTAAGAAGAATGTGTTTCAACCCCATCCAGGTTAATATAAAAGATGTGAAATCTTGGACAGGCCCTTACCAGACTCCAGGGAGACCTTCTGCACATGTAATTCCATCTTCTGCCACTAGGTGTATGTGATCTTCTGTTTTTGTGATTCAACAATATACTGCCCATCTCTACATTATACAGTAGATTTTCAGCAAACGATTGGTTTTGTGAATGCTCATGGTCGTAACTCTAGCTTCAGGGTTTATCAGAGTTAGGGACTATTGGAACAGAAGGGGTCCAGAAACTTCCTTACAGACTCGCAAGGCTTATAAGATTTCAACTTTAAAATCCACTTTGCTATCCTTAGAGGAAAACATGTGTATATAAGATCTCTGTCTTTGATCACCTGTTCTTCCTGCTGAAGGATGGGAAACTGGGACTGCAAAGCAGCTCGCCCGGCGTCACACAGCTGGAGCGACAGAGCCGGGGCCAGCATGCTGTCTGATTTCAAGGCCCGCTTTCTGTCTAGCACATCATAATTCCTTTTGGTGAGCTGGCAAAGGCAGCGATTTCCCGACAGTTTGTGAACTCTGCCGTGGATCAGGAGGCTGAGGAGAAGGGCGCTGTTCACAGGCACGTGGCCAGGAAGAGGCAGAGCCAGGCATGGAGCCCGGGTTGGTCCCTCACCTGGGCCACGCAGCCCACATATCATCCAGCTTCTCCAAAGAGAGCTGGCTTTTTTGTTTTGTTTTGTTTTACCAAGTTTAATGTGTCGAGAAGAACATACACCACTCTGTGAACACTGTGCAGACACCCCAACGAGAGGGCAGGCAGGTCCTGTGAGGGCAGGATGGCCACAGCCATGCCATGCTGGTGATGAAGGTCCACCAGGCTCCCACTTAGGCGCGATGTTGTGTGCGTTGGGGTGGGAAGTGGTGGGGTCAATGGTGCTTTCTCTTCTTTCACCAAAGGGAGCTCCCTGCAAAGCAGTGAAACTTCGATGAACTCTGAAGACCGCTTTCTCCCCCCTGGGAAGCCAGTCCTGGATTCCGATGTGACAGTGCTGCCCACCAACCGTCTGCTGTGACACCGTGGAGCTAAATAGCAGAGCTGCTGAAATAACAGTCAAGAGAGAGGGAAATTAAGAGGCGTCCACAATGGAAAAAAAGATTTTTTTTTTTCAGGCAAGGAGGGGAACAAGACAGCAACCAATAAAACAGATGCAAGATGTGTGCTCCAGGTGGCGAGCACAGAGATGTCTTTGTGTGGCAAATATTAATAAGTCTAGGATGACAGCCACACACCCAGCAGAGAGGTCAGTCGTAATAACAGTGCGCACTCACGTGCAGCCCGTTGCACTTGGAGAAGCCTCATAAACATTCACTTATTTGATCACATTACCACCCTCCGAGAAGAGGCAGATATTAATGTCATTTCACACGTGACGCTGAGTGGTGAGTTTTCCTACGCTAGGGTAGATGTTTGTCTGGTGCCCAATCACACTTTCTGGCCAGGCTGTGGGGCTCCAGCCAATGCTGATGTATTTGATAGTGGCTTTCCCAGGTAGGTGGGACAAGATCTGAGTAGGGATGAGCTGTGGTAAGATGCCGCCATGCTGTGGCCACACTCACATCCATCACTGGGAGGAGACGTGAGTCCGCCCTCTCTATCATCTGCCTTGCATCTATTAAAAGGAGCACAAAAGATCGGGGCATCAGTATTGTAACAGGGTCAGTGTCTCCCAGCTCCCCTTTCGAATTATCTACATGCACAGTTATGAATATGCAGGGATAGCCCTGTGTACCTGGGACGTAACCTCCTCTCTTCCATGCACAAATATCCAAGTCCTCTCCCCTGTCCTCCAAGTCCCCACACAGTGGTGCTTCCTCAAAAGGTCTTGGTTATTTTGCCGTACATAATTCTCTCTGTCTCCTTCCAGCCCCAGCCAACGAAAAGCTCTCTGTTTAATTTTAAGAAGGGGTTTGCTGTGGCCCTGCATTCTGCTCAGGCGACGATCTGTTCTCGTGCCATCAGTTTTGTCTAAGAGCCCAGCACAGGTTAACTGAGAAACTTGACCTGTTAGTCACTCCGTGGTGTAAACTTACAAACCCCGGGATTCCCCATTTGCAATCATATTCTTCTCAAGCTGGACGAGACCTGCAGAATTGTGCGATGCCAGAGTTTGAAAGGGTCCTGAAGACGCTTGCCTGAACCCCTCATCTAACAGAAGAGGAGATGGAGGTGCGGAAGTGTGGTGTTCTTGCCAGTGACCCCAGCTCACCTTTAGCTCACCTCACCTGCACTTTAGGTATACTAGCTTCTGAGTCCCTGGTCCTCTTCCTATACATATCATAAGGGACTATGTATTTTAAGCCCAGCATGTAAGAGGTCACTAGTGTCTTTCAACCCCTTAAGACAAGACTTTTCTAAATCCATAAAGTCTTCTTTCCACCCAACTCCACTTGTCCTCCTGCCGTATTCTCTAAACTTTTTCAGTGAAGGGAGAAGTAAGGGGTCCTCCCGTGCACACATCTTTCCGCAGATGTCATAGGCAAATGTGCTTGGGTGTCCTTTCTCTCCTCTCCTCCAGCATTCTCTGGTTGAAGAATTAAAACGTCCAAGCTCACACACCGTATATATATGCTCAGCCTCCTAACGTCAAGTAAAGGTCGGTCCATTGGAGAACTGACTCTTTGCTTAATGACCAAAAACATAATATCATTAAAAGCTTTCCCTCTCATGCCAAAGTTATAGTTGATTTATTAGGGTACATTTAGCTTAGGCTCTGGCACCCAAGAATGTCATAGGGAAAAACTGGGGCAGAAAGCAAGACAGGGCCCCTCATACATGGGGCTTACAGGATAAATGTGCAATGGGTAGATTTCAGGGGAGCCCCCCAAATTACTACCATGTAATTTTCAACACATGCCCATAGCATCTTGAAAATCTTTAGTGAAGCTGCCAAGCATAAAGGCTAAAAATACCCATGGAACAGTCTGGATCCAGAAGAAATTCAGAGATGGGTGTGAGGTCTCCTTGGAAGGTGTGAGACTCAGCACAGGAGCCAGACTGCAGCGCCCAGCGCAGGCTCCTGCCCCAGGTGGCTGAGCCGTGATCAGCTGGATGTCGTGGGGAGGAACGGATGCACCTGACTCTTGGTTTTATTTTTTAATCAATCCAGTTCAACAGCGCAGCAAGTACGTCTAATGAGCACCTATCATGTGCCCTAGAATGACAAGGGCAAGAATGCACTCACTTCTTGGAAAAGTTTGCACTTCTGCATAAATCGTTTTTTCACACTTCTGAGGAGAAAGTCATGTTTGAAAGATGAACTAAACATTCTAGACTAATGGAGAGCCGTTTATTATTGTATTACTAAATGTCGTAATATTGGCCATTGAGAACAAAGGTTATGCTTCTTCCATAAATATTCCATGCCCTTCCTTTCTTAACTTTAATTTTTAAAAAAATTATTTTTAATTCAATACAGACAATTATCTATACTTGATGTCTTGATATGTGTGTACAGTGTGGGATGCCTAAACTGAGCTAATGAACATACGTGTCACCTCCTATATTTACTTTTTTTTGTGGTGAGAACACTTGACATCTATTCTCAGCAATTTCCAATCCATTGTTATTAACTGTAGTCACCATGTTGTGGAATAGATCTGGAGGTTTTTCTTTCTTTCTTTGTATATATATATATATTTTTTTTTTTTTTTTTTTTTTTTGCAGGTTTTGGCTGGGGCTGGGTTTGAACCCCCCACCTCTGGCATATGGGGTCAGCACCCCACTCTTTTGAGCCACAGGAGCCGGCTGGATCTGGAGGTTTTTCCTCCTACTTGAAATTTTGTATCCTTTGGCCAACATCTCTGCAACCCCCCTTGAAGGCCTTCTGAAGACTCGCTGTTGCCCTTTGTAACAATGTAACTGGATTTATCAGTTTCTGGGTTGCCTGTCTATGGGGTTTCAAGATTCTTCTTCTGTTAACACTTAACCATGTGTCCCTAACAAATATTACGTGCCTCTGTCCAGTAATAACCTTTTGTTCTTAATTATCAGGAACAAGCATAGGAACATTCCCTCTCTCTCTTCCAGGACTTCCATGGGTAAGTCCAGTAATGCTGAGGCTCCTGGTGTTCAGGCAGGGGGATCCACTTCTTAGAACTTTTCTGCCCCCAATTCCGCAAGCCTCGCCCATCAGGTGCATCTCAGAGAGGAGTGGTGAGTAGGGAGCATCTTACTTTCTCATCGAGGGCACACCTAGGGTCATGGTCTCTACGTTGACTAGAAGCAGATGAAACTGCTTACTTGTTCATGTTTTTAAATAAAGGCTATTATTTGAGACAGAGACGTGTCTTTGAGGGATTAAATCTAAAGACAGACAACAAAGTATAGGCAACCATCCACAGGACACAAAGAGCAAAATTTTAAAAAGTAAAACAAGGTATTAGGTATTCATATTATGCAAGATCAAGGGAAGTGTGTTTGTCACCCTGCTGTAATTTGGTTAAGCTGTCCCTGCCTGTTCCCTCAAAAATTCTTCTTCTCCTGGACCTTTGAGTATTTTCAAAGTCTGTCCCTTTTAGAGGACAGACGTGCCTATCTGTGCGACCTTCTGTTGTGGAATCTTGCCATTGACAGTGATTTGTGAGAGATGGATAGAGCTGGAGGTCATGCAGTGACTCAAGAGAACTGAGTGCTATTGACGAACTTTTGGGCAGTTTGTCAAAAATTTAAGATACCTGTTTTCATTTCTTTCAGCTTTGACTCATTTGTCTAATTTTCATTTCGAGCACCTTATGGGAACAGCCTATGTGTGTGGTGTATACAGTCATTTTTAATAAGCTGACACACAGGTTCACTTGGCAGGACATAAGCTCTGGTTTGTCCAGGAACTCCGGAGTGCCTCACATTTTATGGGTGGAAAATGGTAGGTTTATTGGTGGCTGGAGTCCAGGGCCGTTGAAGCAGCTCGCCTTTCCCAGAGCCAGGATATGCTCGAGGTCTCCAGAATACCATTCCTGGGAAGATGAGAGTGAAGGACCCCTGCTCCAGCAGCCCTGAGTTCAGTGACCACCTGTGCCTTGAGATGGCAGAGGTGCCTCCTCGTTTGAAAGATCCGTTCAGTGGGCTGAGCAGTTTACAGAGCCCCTGGCTTCCTGCAGGGAAGGGAGAACACCACTCGGTCTCCATCTCCACTGCCACTGGCATTACCTTACGTGTGGGTCCTAAATCCTGGGAGAGAGAGATAATAATTGTCTCTGGATCCCACCTTCTCTTGGCTCTCATTCCCAAGGTCGCTGGTCAGACCTGGTGCATTTCTCTCCGGCCACTGGGCCCCATCCTACTCTGGTCTTGTTTTCCATAAATTCAGGAGCCGTCTGTGCCTTGGAGACCTGACTTCCTGCTGGGGCACCTGTGAACCTCATTTCACTGGGCTGTGTCACTAACCACAAGCCCTCACTGGACTTTTACCGGACTCTTGTCCTCTGCAATCCCCTGCCTGGCCCATTTGGGTACACTGTGTCTTCTAGGGTTTTTGTCTGAGGAAGGAGACAAAATCCCCACTCCACCCCCGCTAGGAAATACCGGCCAGTAGAGCAGTGGTCTTTGCGTGTTTTGTGCACAGGAGATGTTTAGTAGATATCGGTTGCATGAATGAATGAATGAATGAATGAATGAAATGGTGGAGAAAGAGAAGGCAGAGGATGAGGGCTCTTTGACGCAAAGCAGGCATAAGGCAGGAAGCAAGTGATGGGGAAGGACAGAGCCTGCCCCCACCAGGGGTCCTGACTCCTTTGCTGAAGTTTTGTTCTCTGAGAAATTTTTTAAGTATTAGAGCCATGAGTCAGTCAGGGAGCAGAGCCTCATGCAATCCCAGCATGAAATCACTGTGCCCGAGTGGCCAGTGTGAAAAAGCCAGTCACCGGGGAGAACACAGAAGGGTTGGAGATGCCCGGAGTCCAGATCTGCAGAGACAAGCCCTGGGCTGCTGCGGCTGGTCTCTCCCTGGGTTCCTGCAGGAGGAGGCTGGGGGTGGCGTCAGCTCCAGAGCTCAGACAGAGCAGGGAGCTGGGCAGGCAGGTGCAGAGGGGGCAGGTGGGGAGAGAATTGCCACTTCCTCCTCCACCAGACTCCAGGCTTCCCTGTTCTTGGCCAGAGAGGATGGAAGATTTAATCGAGGTGTTTATTTCTGCTGCCACTAGCTCCACCTTCTCGGAGACTTCTGTTTTCTTTCTTCCGAAAAACGAAACAAAAATACCAAATGAATTTCAAATACCAGGAAATGCGGGGCACTGCTGAGTGCTTTCATCAGCACTTTCCTGTTGGACATCGGCCCCTTTCCCTCTTTACAGATGAAGAAACTGCATCTCAGAGAATATGCAAGTTATGCCAACTCCCTCAACGAGAGGCAGAATTAGGATTTAGACTCAGGACCAGCTGATGACTCCAACTCAAGTGCTCGTCCATTATCATGTCTGTCCCTGGGTCTGTCCTCCCTGGAGGCAGTCAGTTGGCACAGATCTCAGGATGGAGGCACAGATCTCCCCAGGAAGCATGTAGATGTCTGGGGTTGATGTCAGGTGTGACACAACCAGAGCCCAAGACCGAGGGGTCCCGTGTAAACCTGCGTGGAGTCAGCCCTGAAAGCGAACATTCACTGAGCTGCTTTACGTGGATCACACTCTCCCTCCAGCCCAGCCCAGCGAAGGTAGTACTATTATCATCTCCAGCTTACAAACGAGGACTCCAAGAGATGTAAGTGACATCCAAGGATATGCAGCCAATAAATGACGGAGTCAGAACTGGAACCCACACAAAACTCTTAACCACTATGCAAGGCTGCCTACCATGCCGGAGGAACAGTTTCAGAATTCACTTGCTGCCTTTGTGTTCATGGGTAAACCGAGCACTAAAAGATGCCTATAAACTCTACCTCTCTGTCGCTTGAATTTGGGCAGCTTTGTGCCTGAGTTGTCCCGCAGATGATGGGGAAGCAACACTAGATGACTTCCAAACCCAGGTCACCAAAAACGATGCAGCTTCTGCCTTGCCTGCTGGGACGCTGACCTTTGGAGACTTGGGGTCACCATGCTCTGGGGAAGCCCAGACCCAAGGGAGAGGTCATGTGTAGGTGCTCAGTAGGGATCAGGAGATTTAAGTGAGCTTTTGGCTAAAGGCAGCAGCAACTGTGAGCTGTGTGAGCTGGCCCTCTTGGAGATCCAGCCAGGCCGAGCCTTCCTCGACTGCAGCATCAGTCAACATCTGAATGCAACCGCACGAGAGGTGCCAAGTGAGGCTGCCCAGATGAACCCTGCCTTCCCTCCCCTCACCGACCACAGAGTTGTAATTAAAAAACAAACAAACAAGACTTGTTGTTTCTAGCAACCAATTTGTAGGATATTATGAACACCATGATGTAGCAGCATGTAACCAGAGCAGCAGCGTGGTCCTCTGCCCCCATCTTCCTATCCTGCCCTAAGTTAAACAGCAACAAGAACAGCAACTACTACCACTAGGTAAATAAACTTGTTTTTTGTTTGCTGTTGACCAGAGTCTCACTTTGTCTCTCTGGGTACAGTGCGGTGGCGTTGCAGCTCACAGCAGCCTCAAACTCTTGGGCTCAATTGATTCTTTATTTTTTTTTTTTTTTGAGACAGAGCCTCAAGCTGTCCCCCTGGGTAGAGTGCCATGGCATCACAGCTCACAGCAACCTCCAACTCCTGGGCTCAATCGAGTCTCCTGCCTTAGCCTCCCAAGTAGCTGGGACCACAGGCACCTGCCACAACGCCTGGCTATTTTTTGGTTGCAGCCGTCATTGTTGTTCAGTGGGCCTGGGCTGGATTCGAACCCACCAGCTCAGGTGTATGTGGCTGGCGCCTTAGCCACTTGAGCCACAGGCGCCGAGCCAATTGATTCTCTTACCTCAGCCTCCCGAGTAGCTGGGACTACAGGCACCCTCCACAACACCCAGCTAGCACATGAATAAACTTTAGATATATTGACCTAACATACATCCTCTAATATGCATTTTCTTACAGTATGTGGGCGTGCGTGTGTAAGTGTGTGTGTTTATACATTCAAGCCCTCTGTCAGGTGCCCTTGGCTAGGCTGTAAGGAAAGGGAGGAGGGCCTGGGGTCTCCTTCCTCCCCTATTAAAGGGGGGAAATATGCAGATTCCTCTCTTTTTGAGCTTTGTGCTGGAAGAAGCCAAGAATGTGTATTGGGGACAAGAAGCCTCTAAAACAAGGCAAGATAGGAAGGTAGACAAAACTTATGCAAAACAGCTGAAATAGAGCTTGGCCTTCTTGTAGCTCTCAGGAAGAGTAAGATGACGGAGTGTGAGTCTGAGTCCCTCTCGGGTGTGGAGCTGCTGTGGAAGGGGAAGGACCCAGAGGCTCAGGCCCCCTGCGAGGCCCCGGCAGTCCCCCCCACCATAGGGCTGTGGGCTTCTCTGGCCACTCGGGAGCTCCTGACTGCTATGAAAGGTGGACTGCCTTTCTGCTGAGCCAGGCTTGCTATCTCTGCCCTCAGTATTTGCATGTCAGCTCACCCTTGGCAGCTCTGCTGTTCACATAGTGCTTTTTGGGTGAGGTTTGCTTCATCCTCGTGAGGTCCTGACACCTACCTTGAGTACTGAAGGCTGTGGAAGCCAGAATAACCCTCCCCCAGGGGCCCAGGGGCCACCCAGATGACGACATTCTCATAGACCACAGGGGCCTGACTGTCCTTCCATCTCACAGCCAGCAATGTGTCTGCCCCGTGTTCTCCCCAGAGGGACACAGCCAGGTGGTTCTGAGCCCATCTGCCCTGATTTTATTATTCACCAGGGTGAACAGCATCGGCATAGCCCTCAGATCTCTGAGATCAGACTCACTGCCCCCAGTGCTGGGGGCCCCAGGGACCACACCAGCTCTGTGCTGTCAGCCCTGAAAGGGAGCACTCATCACCAGGCGGGTTTTCCAGGCCTGTGTCACTTGCCTCACCTTGTACGTGGGATCCTCAGAGCTTGAGCCATCCTCTTCTCTTCCCTGCCTGCAAGCTCTGGGAACCTGTTAGAGAACCTATAAACAGCCAGAAGGCACATCCTCAAGGTCATGCCCCAGGCAAGGAAACAGAGCCTCAGGAAACCACATTTATCTGCTTAGTGCAACACTGGGAGCCCTGGAATGGTGGCTTATGGAGTAACACTTTGGTTTTTTGAGAGAGAGTCTCATTCTGCTGCCCTGAGTAGAGTGCCCTGGGGTCATCATAGCTCACAGCAACCTCCAAATCTAGGGCTCAAGCAATCCTCATGCCTCAGCCTCGTTAGTAGCTGGGACTACAGGCATCCAGAACAATACTTAGCTAATTTTGGAATAACACTTTGAAACATAACTTGGGTTCATTCTGTTTTTATTTTATTTTGTTGTATTATATTGTATTGTATTTTGAGACAGGAGGTCCAGCTGTTGCCCTGGGTAGAGTGCTGTGGCATCACAGCTCACAGCAACCTCCAACTCTCAGGTTTAAGTGATTCTCTTGCCTCAGCCTCCCAAGTAGCTGGGACTACAGATGCCCACCACAACTCCTGGCTATTTTTTATTGCAGTTTGGCCTGGCCAGGTTTGAACCCACCACCCTTGGTATATGGGGCTGGCACCCTCCTCACTGAGCCACAGGCACCTCCCATTCTCTTTATTTTTGGTTAGAATTGCTGCCCAGTGTCCCCTCCACGGTCCAAAGTCAGGCTTCTTTTTCTGTCCAATTACGTGTATGTGGCCAACCCATGTATACCCCGAGGATCCCGGCCTCCTGCCATCTGCAATTTTTGTGGTCCTCACTGATCCAGAACCACCTGGCTAAGCTGCTCCCAGATTCTTTCTGAGTCCTACAAACTGCGTGAAATAGTGTGTATTGTTTTAAACCACTGAGTTTGGGTAACCTGTTAAACAGCTGTAGGTAACTAAGGACGCCTGCTTTCTGGTTTCTCTAGGAGGTGGGCTTGCTTCATTATGTTCTTCCTGATGTCTTTTTAATGCAGCCACACCTGGTGATAAAGTAGGGCTCCCTCATCTTAACAAAGCAAGGAAATGTTTGTTACTGAGTTCCTAGCGTCCCACCTTGTGCATGGTAGGTCTCAGCATTAAAAAATATATGACACAAATAGCAGTGGAATCAACTGGTTTAGTTAAGCAAATCAATGAATGTCAGTGTCTATGTCAGGTAAGGGGGGATAGTGTTACCTGGCACACTTAAAACTCATTTCTGGACACCTTTCTGTGATTTATGGGGGGAGGAGGAGTCAGATACTAAAGTTCAACCTCAATCACTAGATTTGAATTAAAAATAACTGCTGTTGACTAAATACACGTCACCTGATGATGGCAGGGCATGCTCAGAAGTGCATCTAGCACCAGGAGAAGTTCAATTACAAGTAGGCAAGGTCTTCAGGTGAGTGACTAGTCCCACATTTGACTGGGCCTGCGTTTAGACCTTCTGGTTTTATCCTGGCTGGCTAGAACATAGCATTGATGAGGTTAATATCTAGGATATTAACCTTCTCATCATGATTAGTTGTATTCTGTAGCTTCTATCACAGAAGAGAAGAAAGAAATTGTAAGAGAGCGGACATAAAACCAGAATTTACCCTGTGTCAAATGTTTTACTGACATAATTGCACTTAAACTTCACAGGACCCTTGTGAGATACGAACTATTACCGTTTCTGTTTTATGCACGAGAAACCAGGGCTCTGAGATATTAAGCAAGTTGCCCAAGTTCACAAAGCTAGTAAATAATGAGACCATAATTTTATTTATTTATTATTATTATTATTTTTTTTTTTTTAGCAGTTTTTGGCCAGCGCTGGGTTTGAATCCGCCACCTCTGGCATGTGGGGCCAGCGCCCTACTCCTTTGAGCCACAGGCGCTGCCCTATTTATTATTTTTTTTGAAACGAAGTCTCACTCTATCCTCTTGGGTTGAGTGCTGTGGTGTCATCATAGCTCATAGAAACCATGCACTCTTGGGCTCAATCGATGATCCTGCCTCAACCTCCCGAGTAGCTGGGACTCTAGGTACTCACCACAGCTAGTTTTTCTACTTTTAGTAGAGACAGGATCTCACTCTTGCTCAGACTGGTCTCAAACTTCTGAGCTCAAGCAATCCACCCACCTCGGCCTCCCGGAGTGTTAGGATTATATGCATGAGCCACTGCACCTGGGCATGAAACCATACTTTAAACTCAAATCTGTCTGATTCTAATCTTTTCCCTGCAATCTCTCCTAGACTCCAAGAGCTGGAAGGCAACTTAGGAACTGTCTAGACCGGTGATTTTCAACTGCTGTGCCACGGCAATTTGTAAAGATCATTAATTAAATTATTTTCAAAAGAAGGTCAAAGCACAGTAAGTATATTCTTTTTTAACTCTTTTTTTTTTTGATCCACATAATTTCAGTATGCCACAGAAGTTTAACTATAGGTTTAAGTGTGCCGGGATATTAAAAACGGTTGAAAAACACTGCTCTAGACTAATTGTACTAGGATGTATGGGGAGATAGTGACTCGAAAAGGTTAAATTTATCAAAATAACTCAGCAATTAATGGTCTGACCCAGATTGACTTGGACCTCTGGTTGTTTTTTTTTGAGACAGAGTCTCACTATGTGAGTCTTGGTAGAGTGCCATGGCATCACAGCTCATAGCAACCTCAAACTCTTGAGCTTAAGTGATTCTCTTGCCTCAGCCTCCCGAGGAGCTGGGACTACAGGCGCCTGCCCCAGTGCCCAGCTATTTTTTTGGTTGCGGTCGTCTCTGTTGTTTTAGCAGGCCCGAGCTGGGCTTGAACCCGCCAGCCTTGGTGTATGTGGCTGGTGCCCTACTCATTCAACTGCAGGCACTGAGCCTGGTTTGTTTTTCTTTTTACTTCACCACCTGAGACTGTAAGACTGATATTATTCACTCCCCCAGAGCTCCCTGAAAACTAACTCAAAGTTGTGTGAAGCTGGGTGCCGTGGCTCACACCTGCGATCCTAGCCCTCGGTCTGGGATCATCCCTGGAGCTCAGGAGTTTGAGACCAGCTTGAGCAAGAGTGAGATCCCATTGCTACTAAAAATAGAAACAAAAAAGAAAAAACAAACTAGCTGGGTATCATGGTGGGCACCTATAGTCCCAGCTACTTGGGAGGCTAAGACAGGAGCATCACTTAAACCCAGGTGTCTGAGGTTGCTGTGAGCTAGGCTGACCCCAAGGCACTCTAGCCTGGGCAGCAGAGCAAGACTCTGTCTCAAAAAAAAAAAAAAAGATTGTGTGAAAGTTGGTGATTGGCAGAATTTTAATCTCCATATTTAAAGAAGTATAAATATTGCACTGTGGAAAATGGGGGGACAACAGTGTTCCGACTTCTCCGCTACACACCCCTTGCTGCCCGTTGTGCCCACAAGCAGTTTGGGTCAGCCTGCGAGTGAGGCTTATATCCAGGGCTGCAGATTCAGCTCTGTCATCACGCGGGTGCCAAAGACTGAGTGACGCGGCCGATGACTTCAGCAGTGACGAGAGACCCTTGTAGCAAATCCCCGTAAATTCTGTGCTCCTGACAACAACGCCGGTTTAATTATAATCCAGAAGTGTAAATTCCAGTTTGCTTACATCTCTAGTATGTTTTATTTCAAATGTGACTTTGCAGCGCCTTCTCTCTTTTTTTCTCTCTTCGTGCCATAAAATATTTGCATATTTGAATGTCAAATTTTCCAAGTGCTGGAAGCAACAGGCTTTGGTATGTTCTTGAGTTATTTTATATAGCAGCATCTGTCTTGTTTCAGCAGCTACCAGAGCTGAGAAGTGACCCAGGAGCAGCCTGGCAGGAAGAAAGATTGTGGAATCCAAGGGGGGTTTCTTCTAACACAGAACCCAGCAAGGCCTGGGGGGGCCCTTCAGTCCCAGGCAGCCACGGAACAGATGTTTTTCCCCAGTTGATTTTTTTTTTCTTTTAAAAAAAGAAAGGCAGATTACCAAATGAAACAAATACTGAATGATGACTACAGAATGTATCTTTGGAACTTGCTAGACTAATTACTGAGGCTCCAAAATCACTTTAAAAGCAACACATTTTGTTTTGCAATATACATTCTTATTGCCAAGTTTTTTTTTTTCAAGAATTTCAATTAGAGTCCGCCTCAAACTGGATAGGTGATTGAGGTAGAAGTGAGGGTGAAAGGAAATACTCTCGTGGAGACTGCACATCGCGAGGAATTTCCTGACGTTTTCTGTGTATAGAGTGATGTCAGGGAAATTCTCCTGCAAAATCTTCTCTCTCTGAGCTTCAAACAGCTTCCTTCTGAAGTGGTACCTCCTGTGTGAGCAATTACCATCATGGTGGCTTGTTGTGGGCTGGGTGATGCCCAGTTTAAGCCTCACACCTGATTATCCACATTTATAAAGTGAGGTCTGCTGAAGAGACTTTTCCAAAGATGCATGGCTAAAACGGCAGGCTCTGGATTGGGGTGGAGATGATTTGTATTAATTATATGCATATTACTTTATTTAGAGATGGAGTCTCACTTTGTTGCCCTTGGTAGAGTGCTGTGGCGTCACAGCTCACAGCAACCTCTAACTGCTGGGCTTAGGTGATTCTCTTGCCTCAGCCTCCTGAGGAGCTGGGACTACAGGTGACCGCCACAATGCCCGGCTATATTTATTTATTTTTATTATTGCCCTTGGTAGAGTGCCATGGTGTCATAGCTCAAGGTAACCCCAAACTCCTGGATTCAAGTGATCCTCCTGTCTCAGCCTCCCGAGGAGCTGGGACTACAGGTGCCCAGCACAATGCCTGGGTAGGCTTTCTAGTTCTGGTAGCCATGGGGTCTTGCTCTTACTCGAGTAGTCCACCCACCTTGGCCTCCCAGAGTGCTGGGATTACAGGTATGAGCCCCGGTGCCAGGTCTGTGTTGTTATTTTTAAGGAGATGGTGGCAGGAAGAGCTACCAGGTCAATATCGTCAGGTTTGAATACTCAGGCCTTGACCTGTGTTAGGTATCACACCGTTCAGGGAGCTTCCCGATAATTTCCACTGAATATGGCTTTCCTGTGAAGATATGATCAACAAAATAGGATTTTAGCTTAAATATGGAAACATGAAGGCTTTGAAACCAAATCGGCTGGAAACATTTATTCATTTACCAAAAGTGCATTAAGTGTCTGCGTGGTGCGGGGGACTCAGGTCCTCCCGGAGAATGCTGTGGAGAGCAAATGGAGCAGGTCTCCACTCCTTACCCCGTGTACAGCAACCATTCTGGAAATTCAGAGTGTGACACTGAGCATTCCACACAGATCCAGGTCTTCTGGTTGGAGTTTCTTTGGTGACATCATCAGCAATGTTCTTTTTTTTTTTTTTTTTTTGAGACAGAGCCTCAAGCTGTCACCCTGGGTAGAGTGCTGTGGCATCATAGCTGACAGCAACCTCCAACTCCTGGGCTCAATCGAGTCTCCTGCCTCCACCTCCCAAGTAGCTGGGACTACAGCCACCTGCCACAACGCCTGGCTATTTTTTGGTTGCAGCCGTCATTGTTTGGCGGGCCCAGGCTGGTTTGAACCCACCAGCTCAGGTGTATGTGGCTGGCGCCTTAGCCGCTTGAGCCACAGGTGCCGAGCCACCAGCAATATTCTTTTAGCCCTCACCAACGACATTCTCAGAATCCAGGCAGGTGACACCTAGTTAACTTAAGCTTACTGCTTACTTTTAATTCCTTTCTTCTGTCCTTCATCCATCCAATTTGCCATGTAATTAATATTTCTTTAGTACCCAGTATGTGCCAGTGATGATAACAAAGCAGGTCCTGTTCATACCTTCATCGAGTGTAGGGAAGTGGGGGGCCCTGATAGATAGAGACCTGTAAAAATACAATCAAAGTGTGGCAAACCACGGGAGAGGCCCTGTTTAGAGAAGCAGGTCAGGGAGCCTCTCAGAGGAACGTCTGAGCTCGGGCCTGTTCGGCCCTGTTGTGAGCACTCGCGTGGACAGATGTTGCTATTGTGCCCGGTCATCCTATGGGCTGGGGGTCGAGGAGGAGGTGTGACCAGGTGTGTGGTAGGGAGAGGCACTCTCAGGGAAGTGGGGCAGGATGTGTGAAGGTGCTGAGAGGGGAGACATCTTAGATACATGAGGAGGCCTGCAGAGGTCAGGGAAGGCAGGCACCCAACAACGTGGGCCCGGAGCAGGCTAATTAGGCCCCAGAACCTCCGTCTCCCGCGGTGAGCAGTGGGGGAGGCTTCAGCAGGATCTGTGTGTCTACGCGTGGCACCTGTGGCTCTCCGGCCCTGCCCTGCCCCCACTGTCCCTATTACCTCTCTAAGCCCATTTCCTCCTCTGTCAAAAGGGATTAATGCCATTTGTCTCATGGTTTAAAATAAAAAATAACAATTAGTCACAGTGACACACAGAAAGTCCTGATGAAAACCTCTCTCTGCCCTCTCGGTATCCGGTAGTAATAACAGCCAAGAGAGTTGGGACACTTTCCGTGAGCTGGCACTCTGGAGAGAGGTAGACTTCTTTCCACTCATCTAATCCTCAGGAGGACTCTGTTACCACCTACAGGCATTGTCAGGATTCCCATTTCACAGATGCAGAGTTTCTGGCCCAAGGCCACCCCCAGTAAGAGGATGAACCATGGCAATTGGCACCTGTGGAATGAGTCCCAGGGACTCGGGCTGCAGACCACCACCAAAGGTTGCATCTTCCTTTTGGAATACGAATTATTCTGACTCAGTAATTCAAACGGGGTCACAGGAACTGACTGGAGGGTCCTGGTCCCTGGAACTGACCACCCTGACCGGTGTCTACCCCTTGGTGACAATGTCCTGGAGGAAGGGTGGTATTTCCATGCTCAACATTAGAATGTAATCATGGTCTTTATATCCTCTCATTGGGCAGGAAATTACTCAGAAGATCTGATGTTGCTGAGAGCTTCTTTAACTTGGAGAAACTATAGAAAATGCAGCATTAAAAGAGCTGACACCTCTGTTATATTTTGGTATCTGTCGGAAGGAACACAGGTATTTAGAGACCTGCTGAGCTCCTGCTGATTGCTCTGCAGATACAGTCTGTCTTGAAAGGTATTTCCTCTGGCTTCTGGCTGGGCTTAGATGTTTAAAGTGGGGGCCCTGGGGGTGGGCCATCTGGGCCACATCCCAGGTCATTGTCACCCATGGCTTGGTCCTCACCAGAATGTGGCACGATGCTGCCTCATATGCCTGGACCATCTAGCACCCGGCAGGCCTTGTTAGGTGATGCTGTTCATGAATGAAGCAAAACAGGCCAGAAGGAAGAGCAGACAGGCCAAGTCTGGGCCTCGGTGCAGCTCTGCTGTGTGACCTTGAGCAAATTACTCAGGCTCCTGGGAGCTCCTGAGATTGACATGAGACTCAAAAGAGAAAATGTAAGGACAACAGCACTTAGAAAGGCTCAAGATATTTGAAAGAAGGAGATTTCATGATTCCTTGGACACCACATTCTTACTGAAGCACTGTACCCTTCCTTACCCTGGTCCTAAGCTCCTTTGGGAGGGACCAGGAAAGACCCCTGCTGGGCGAGATCTGTTTCCCAAGGGCCTAGGGAGGAGGTAACTTCCTTATTCCTGTGTCTGAATTAGACATATTTCTGTTGAAGCTGTCAGCAGGATGCCACTGTCTTCATAAGAGCAGAGGAGAAGGAGGCAAGGAGGGTCACCCAGAACCCCGGGCGGTAGATTTTAAGAGATTGGGTCCAGCTTTGTCAAAAAAAAGCAGGTGGAATTTTATTTAAAAAGTGGCTCAGGGGCTTCCTCCAGTTTCTCTCCTAGCTTTGGATTCTGCCTTTATCCTTCATTCCAGCTCAGCTTCTAGAGAGAAAGAGACCTGCCCTGGAAGAACGTCTCTGCCTGTACCCAAGACAGGTGGCTACAGGCGGGCATAGCCCTTCCCTCTCTTTCCCTACAGTGGGAGCACTGCCACGGAAGGTTGGAGGGTTTCCTGGAAGGCTGGAGAGTTTTCTGGAGGGCCAAGGTCATCCATCATGGTACTGAGAGCCAGCTCACAAGAGTCTGGAGACCAGCTTATCCTGGTGTGCTCAGCACTGTCCCGGTTTTAGTACTGGAAGTCCTGTGTCCTGGGGAACCAGCTCCTCGGTCCCTGGACACCAAAATTACTGGCCATCTTAGAAGGGTTCTAAGCAATTCCCACAGCAGATCTCCCGCCAGAAGACTGGCTTTGTCACCAAACCTTTTCTGGTAGATACAGAATCTTCTATGATCTTCTGCCTTTGGAGGAGGAATGACGTGCCCTTTGGTATGGTGGGATCTCATCTGTATTCCTTGAGGTACCCTCAGCCCCTATAACCCAACCTCCACACGGCTTCTCACCAAGTAAACACACATATGCAGACATGAAAAGAGCACCCCTGACCTTGAAGTTTCTTGCCAAGGACACACTGGCACAAAGAGCAGGTGCCCACTGCTGGGATTTGGCGAGTGGCTCAGGGAAGGGAGCAGTGCCCACCTCCCCTCCTCATCCTGACTGGCTGCTGTGTGAGGGACTCACCAGATTCCTCGCCTGCTTCCTGGAGCAGGGATGAGAGAGGATTCCAGGGAAAAGTGAGGTCTAAGAGAACCGAAGTCTTCTCAAGAAGGGCCCAAGCATACACCAGCAAGGTCCTCCCTGTGGTGACTCAGCTCTTAGGAATTTGTAGAAACTTAACTTTTTGGGACCTGGAAACTAACACCTGCTTCTGTAAAAGCCCCTGGTTCTGTAAAAGCTGGAGGCGGCTTCTCTAGCTTGATTCAAACTGACCAGTGAGAAAGGTGCCCATGAGCTGGACCGTTTTGACTGGGGATGAAAAGGAGAGGACTGAGCCAGTGGGGAGCCCGGCCTTTTTTGGACTCTGGTGCGCCCTTGTTCTGCCAGCTGGAATAAAGCCCTTCCTCTTTTAAACACAATGTTTGGGTATTTGTTCCTCTCCATTGGGCCTTGTCTTCCGGCAACAAGAAGCATACCTCTGCCCCAAGGCCTAGTGGCTGCACTATCTCCTGGGTCCTCTGCTGCCTGCAAGGCCAGATCACATGTTCATGGTGAGAATCACAGCTGGGGATTCAGGGACAGAGCGGGGGCGGGGGGGGGTGCGGGGCTCATCATCATCCTGGCCAAGGACTCTGGAGTGTCCTTCATTATGTCACCAGAGGCACAGTTCAGCAGGGTGAGGTGTGGTGAGCAGAGGTCACCTCCACCAAGGCTGGTGCTGGGGCTGTGGGGAGGACCAGGCCATACTCCATCTTGTGCAGGGCGTCTGGAATGGTCCTCACAAGTTGCTGAGGAGGTGGTATTATCTCACTGTACAGACAAGAAATGAGATTCCCAGAGGTACTGTGGTTTGCTCAAAGCACACCGTGAGTTAGTGGCAGGGATGAAACCCGGAATGGGTCCTCTCCTTCCCTGTCGGGGCCACTCCACTGTTCTGTGTGCCTCTGGGATCTCCCTTTACCTACAGGCTATGCCACCCTCATTGTGGTTTGGCAACATCTCCACTGCTGCGGAGCACGGAGGTGGACTATGGTCTTCCTGTGTTTTATACACAGAGGCCACAATAACTTGTCTGGACCTCTGTCCCTGTTGCCCAGGGTCCCTGCCCTGGGTTCTGCTGCTCCCTGTCATGCAGGGTGGGGCTGGGGCTCTGACGTGGCCGTCTCTGGCTCTGACGTGGCTGTCTCTGGCTCTGTGTCCCCGGCCTGCTGCGCTGTCCTTCACTGCCCCTTCCCCAGGTGCCGGCATCCCAGCAGGCCCTCTCCTCTGCAAGGGAGTTTTCCCTCTCTTGTGTTCAGAGATCACTATCAGTGGTGAATGATCTGGAAAATCTGTAATTACACCTTCTCAGAGCTCTTCTGCTGTTTAAGGTTCCCTGTGTTGAGACTCAATACCCAGTGTCCTTGGAGGCAGCGGGGGGGGGGGGGGGGGTGCCCTGATGCTGACACAGAGGCAGCCCTGGCGCGCCAGGCGTTGGCCCCCAACCAAGAGGGTCCAGCATTCAGACAG
>CAUYQV010158081.1:0-12079 GCA_963574575.1 Galagoides demidoff | reverse complement strand
GTGTACTGTTTTTATATACAATTCGAAATATTTTCATCAAACTGGTTAACATAGCCTTCATGTCATTTTCTTAGTTATTGTGTTAAGACATTTATATTCTACATTTAGAAAAATTCACATGTACCCTTATAAGATGAACCATAGGCATGATCCTCCCAATCATCCTCCCTCCACCTATCCTCCCAGCTCCCCTTCCGTCCCTCTCCCCTTTCCCCATATTCTTGGGCTATAATTGGGTTATAGCTTTCCTATGAAAGCTATAAGTTAGTTTCATAGTAGGGCTGAGTACATTAGATACTTTTTCTTCCATTCTTGAGATACTTTGCTGAGAAGAATATGTTCCAGTTCCATCCATGTAAACATGAAGGAGGTAAAGTCTCCATCCTTCTTTAGGGCTACATAGTATTCCATGGTGTATATATACCATAATTTATTGATCCATTCGTGGATCGATGGGCACTTGGGCTTCTTCCATGACTTAGCAATTATGAATTGGGCTGCAATAAATATTCTGGTACAAATATCTTTGTTGTAATGTGAATTTTGGTCTTCTGGATATTTACCTAGTAGAGGAATTATAGGATCAAATGGCAGGTCTATTTTTAGTTCTCTAAGTGTTTTCCAGCCATCTTTCCAGAAGGAATATATTAGTTTGCAATTCCACCAGCAGTGTAAAAGTGTTCCCTTTTCTCCACATCTATGCCAGCATCTGTGATTTTGGGATTTTATGATATGGGCTAATTTTACTGGTGTTAGATGATATCTCAAAGTAGTTTTGATTTGCATTTCTCTGATGATTAAAGATGGAGAGCATTTTTTCATATATCTATAGGCCATGTGCCCGTCTTCTTCAGAGAAGTTTCTCTTCAAGTCTCTTGCCCACCCCAAGATGGGATCACTTGTTCTTTTCTTGCTAATACATTTGAGTTCTCTGTGGATTCTGGTTATTAAACTTTTGTCAGAGATATAACCAGAAAATATCTTCTCCCATTCTGAGGGCTGTCTTATTTCTTTACTTAGTGTGTTCTTTGCTTTTGATCAGGTCCCAGCAATCTATTTTTTATGTTGCTTCAATTGCCTGGGGGGTCCTCCTCATAAAATTTTCACCCAGGCCGATTTCTTCAAGTGTCTTCCCTACACTTTATTCTAGTATTTTTATAGTTTCATGCCTTAAATTTAAATCTTTAATCCAGTGAGAGTCTATCTTGGTTAGTGGTGAAAGGTGTGGATCCAGTTTCAGTCTTGTACAGGTTGCCAGCCAGTTCACCCAGCACCATTTGTTGAATAGGGAATCTTTTCCCCACTCCATGTTTTTAACTGGCTTGTCAAAGATCAGGTACCAGTAAGTAGTTGGGTTCATCTCTTGGTTCTCTATTCTGTTCCATACATCTACCTCTGTTTTTGTGCCAGTACCATGCTGTTTTGATCACTATGGATTTATAGTATAGTCTGATGTCTGGTAGCATGATTCCTCCTGCTTTGTTTTTATTTCTGAGTAATGTCTTGGCTATTTGAGTTTTTTTCTGATTCCATATCAAATGAAGTATTATTTTTTCAAGATCTTCAAAGGGGCTTCAATAGGGATTGCATTAAAATTATATATTGCTTTGGGTAGTATGGATATTTTAACAACGCTGATTCTTCCCAGCCATGAGCATGGTATGTTTTTTCATTTGTTAACTTTTTCAGCTATTTCTCAAAAAGTTGATAATTGAGATCTATCGCAGCAGTTCTCAACCTGTGGGTCGTGACCCTCAGGAACTGTATTAAAGGGTTGTGGCATTAGGAAGGTTGAGAACCACTGATCTATAGAGAACTCAAGTTAATCAACAAAAAAAGACCCAACAATCCCATTTATCGCTGGGCAAGAGAGAAGAATAGAACCTTCTCTAAAGAAGACAGATGAATGGCTAACAAACACATTAAAAAAAATGCTCATCATCCCTAATCATCAGAAAAATGCAAATCAAAACTACCCTGAAAGATCACCTAACCCCAGTGAGAATGTTCCACATCTCAAAGTCTCAAAGCTGTAGATGCTGGTATAGGTGTAGAGAGAAGGGAACACTTTTACATTGCTGGTGGGACTGCAAACTAATACAACCTTTTTGGAAGGAAGTATGGAGAATCCTCAAAGTACTCAAATTAAACCTCCCATTTGATTTTGCAATTCCATTACTAGGCATCTTCCCAGAAGAAAAAAAATACTTTTATCATAAGGACATTTGCACTAAACTGTTTATTGAAGCTCAATATACAATAGTGAAAATGTGGAAATAGCCTAAATGCCCACCAACTCAGGAATGGATTAACAAGATGTGGTATATGTATATCATGGAATACTATTCAGACACTGAAAAAGATGGAGCCTTTGGATCTTTTGTGTTAACCTGGATGGTGGTGGAACACTTTCTTCTTAGTAAAGCTTCACAAGAATGGAGAAGTGAGAATCCAATGCACTATTCTAAAATGAAGGCAGTGAGTGAGCTAATACTAGGTGGGCAGGAGGGGATAAGGAGATGAGGGAGTGGGGAGAATGGAGGAGGAACGGGGGTGGGGGTCACAGTGTATGGAACACCTTTTCGGGGTGGGACACAATTATAAGAGGGACTTTATTAACAAATGCAATCACTATAACCTAATTCTTTGTACCCTCAATGAATCCCAAACAATAAAAAATTATTCCAAGCTCTTGCCTTAAGTTATACCAACGTTGAACTTATTTTTTTCCCTAGTTCAATGTAAAAAACATAATAGGTACTCAATAGATGTTTGTTTAATGATTAAATAAATTAACATTCATAGGTGACCTAGGATAGGGTAGGCCTGCAGAATGTTATCCAATCCTTAAGACTCACTCCTTTCTCACTTCTCTCAAGAACCTTCTGAAATATTTAAGTAAAAGGAAAAGAAGTCTTCTTCCTTTGTATTCATGTATAGCCCATATTATTTGCTCATATTTTATACCTAGAAATTCTTTACAACTATTTAGTAATATGCCTGTAAGCAACTGCTACTGTTTGTATGTTCCAGATTTCCTTAAGAATATTGCAAAATTATCAGAGAAATTATAAATTTTCCCATTAAAAATTTGTCTAAAGATAAACTTTAAAATATTTTTAAAATAATCATAGGTCTAAAGTATAGTAGAATTTAAGTATTTTTAACATTAATATTTGAATTCCAAATATTTAGATAGAAACATGTAAATTACTGGGAATTTTATGTGGCAAACTAAATAATTTACTGTCTAATAAAGATAACATGCTATTCGGAGATAAAAGATAAAAGGACCATTATGACTCAAGACAAAAAAAAACCAAAAAACAAAACTAAAGGCCAAGATATAATGGCAAAAATTTGGGGAAAGAACCAGAAAGCATCAGAAGGCTAAAAATGATTATTTCTTGCTTTCCAATCAGTGGTTTAGCAGATGTTATTCTACTTGATCCAAAATGTTCATATTTGGCTCAGTGCCCATGCTGAATGGTTAGGGCGCTGGCGACATACACCGGGGCTGGCAGGTTTGAACCCAGCCTAGGCCTGCTAAACAACAATGACAAGTATAACAAAAAAAATAGCCAGGTGTTGTGGTGGGCGCCTGTAGTCCCAGCTACTTGGAAGGGTGAGGCAAGAGAATTACTCAAGCCCAAGAGTTTGAAGTTGCCGTAGCTGTGACACCATGGCACTCTACTAAGGGCGACATAGTGAGACTCTGTCTCAAAACAAACAAACAAACAAGAAAAAAAAACCCAAACAAAAAAACCCAAAGCCCCAAATGTTCATATTCAATAAATTAAAATACAAGGAAACAGCTCCATACAGTCTGGAGAAGGGAAGATAGCGAGGAGAGAGATGGCTTTTGTAGTTGATTTTCAAATATTTGAAAAAATTTCATTTGGAAATGAGTTTCCACTTGGCTCATGGTACTTTGTTCAGTCCCCTCATAATTCCAAAACATTACCATTATCTTCCTGACATCTAGTTGACCTTTGGTAGGATTTCTTGCTTCCATTTTTAATAATAAATGAAAAAGAAGAGCTGCAGTTTGCTATCAGTTAATTATTTCAAATAGTAAATTCTACCCAACAAATACATCTGCTTGTTTCATTTTCCTTTGGTGATTACTTCTAGCATCTGGTTTTGTAGGTCA
The DNA here is from genome assembly GCA_963574575.1 of Galagoides demidoff. NCBI lineage: Eukaryota > Metazoa > Chordata > Mammalia > Primates > Galagidae > Galagoides > Galagoides demidoff. Next base: position 7,926 of record CAUYQV010158081.1, on the reverse strand, counting down.
TAGATCAACCAAAGTGTATGAAAATACACTGGTCATATTTTAAAGAATCATATCATTATAGCAGCATGCCTGAAAATATAGTTCCTGGGATCTCTCTAAAATTTATATAGGGTTGTAAAACTGAAGTATGGGCCAAGGGTTAACAACCTTGAATTTTGCCCTTAAAATTAGTCTCAGAAAGTCTACTTCATTATAAATACATTACTACTTTGCAGTGTCCTGCTGATTGATATGCCCAGAGGTGCCTTTTACAGCAGTCTTATAAGTGCCAATCCTTTTGGTTCTAAAGTGAGACAGGCTTCTCTTCCCTAGTTGGGACATCAGTTTTTACCTGCCAATACAGTCTGATGAGCTTGCTTACACTCTGCTCACTTCCTCCACCGAGCCAGAACATGTGGTCAGCAATCATGGCACTCCTAAGAACAAGGACAGATTAAAAAAAATAAATAAAAACAGATTTATAGGACAGTGAAAACACCTTAACAGACAATATATAAAAATGCTGAGGAAGATGGTTTGTAATGTATAAATTTAACTAGACTAATATAAAGCAAAACACAAGGTTTATTTTAAAATGTTGAAAGTAGGATTCTGGGGGCAGGATAGTAGTTAAACTAAAACTAGAAGAGAGAAGAAATGTTTTTTAGCTGTTTTTTTATTTGTATGGTATGTACACGTAAGAATGTTTAAAGATTCTGAGGGAATGCTTTGTTTTGTTGCTTGCTATCAAGCTTCAAAGCATTTATAAAGTAAACACAGATTTTATGGACTTTCAGATGCTTCCAAACCCAGCATAACATCCTATAGCTAATTATTAGACTGGTTTGTAAGCATATTTCAGACTTTACCCAAGTTAAAGATTTTTCACCTCTGATTAAATTAGCCATCTTAGCATTGAAAATAAAAAATCTCTAATACAATGAAAAACTTTCCTCCCCACACTTTGTGTCTAATTGAATTGGTTTCAGTATCCACTGTGCGTACCACTGCATTCGTCTTATTAAGCCGAGGCGATATTAAAAACTATTGTGCAATGGATATTAATTCATTACTTAGCATCCTTTGGAAAAACAGTTTACTTTTATGACTGTTTCTCTACTAGTTCTATTTCTTTTTTCCAGAGATTCTAAATCCAATTAAATGGGACTAGAAGTAATTCCAAATTGTCACGTTAGCCAATTAAACATCTAATAATCCTGTGTACCTAATCACTAGTACCCAAAGTTCATTTATTTAAGCAGAGCTATCGCATGTAGCCTGGAATGTTTTTCTTATCTTTGCCTGCAGATACGTGTTGTTTCTTGACATCGTTGTAAATTGAATTAGAAATTTCCCTTCCCTAAATATAGGTTGTCTAAGGCACAGCAGCTATAAACTTACTCTGTTGAAAAAAATTTAAATGTTTAGATTCTTGCTCAGGAAAGACAAAAATTAGGATTTTAAAAAGTAACAGTGGAAGCAATTGGAGGATTATTCAACTCAGTATTTTTTTTCACACACATGTTATTGGAAAGAAGCTGCCCGCTGACATATCAAAATAAACGATAATGATTTAAGAATAATTAGTCATTTAAGAATTCTTTTATATTTTCCAAAGCCTTAATGATAACACAGAAAGGAAGAATGTTTTGGTACTGTGTGGATATGAATGGGACATTAGCAGGTTATAAAAATCATAGACCAGTGATTTTTCAACTGGTGTGCTGAGAAAATTTTTTTTAAGATCATTAATTGAATTATTTTCAAAACAAGTTCAAAGCACAGTAAGTATGTATATATATATATTTTGACCAACATAATTTGCCATGAAAATTTAACTTTAGGTTCAAATGTGCTATGAGATAAAAAAAAAAGTTTGAAAAACACTGTCATAGACTGTACCGGAGCAAAAGTGCCTTTCCGACAGCTGCAGTCTGAGAGGAGCACTTGTTCCCATGACAGCCAAGAAAGGAAGTTTATTGAGCATGTAGGTGCTTGTTACCTAATAGAAATTCATTTGCTATATTTTGAATTTATGAAATCAATAGGAAATATAAATATTTGATGCTCAAGGTTAACATGTACTGTTATATAATACGAGTTGGGTACTGTTGAGTGACAGTGTGGTCTGCATTCTGATTCCTCCCTCCATTAGCATTTGAATTTGTAAATTTGGTTTTATGAACATTGGTTAACAAGTACACCGGTCATTAGTTAAACCAAGGGTGCACAGACTTTTCCTGTAAAGGGTCAGGATTTAGACTTTGTGAAACACATGGTCTCACAACTAACTACTCAATTTTACCTGAAGAAGCAGTGATAGGCAAATGAGTCTGGCTGTGTTCCAGCAAGACTCTATTTACAAAAAACCATGTATGGGCCATACTTGGGGTACCTGCCTAACTCTCAGATAAATTAGTTCTCAGGTCCATCCACCTGTGGTGGTGATTGGCATAATACAGGGACAACATTACTGAGTGGGGGTCAGAAGTAAGTTTTATAATTTTGAAAAATGCAAAAATTATAAAAGGTAATCTTGGATCATAGAAACAGGGGCTTGAGTTAAGTAAAAGCTAAATTGATAGAGTTTTTATGGTGTTAGTGATTGTCATCCTTGCTTTAGAACAATTGTGAGAGAGAAGAAGGTGGATCACCCCAGTGGGATTCCAGGACTTTCCCACTTTTTTAATGCTTTTGGTGGTTTGGTTTCGAGATTACCATCGTAGAATTAGAATTTTTAGTATTTTTATTAATATTTTCCAAAAGTATTTTTTTTTCTGTAATGACATATTGTCAAATTGTTTTCTACATTCCAAAGTGTGTTTTTATTACACCTAGGGACTCAAGTCTTTTTTTGAAAGAAAACAGTTTCAAATTTATGTTGAAACAAATGAAGAGGGGTAGTGCCTGTGGCTCAAAGAGTAGGGCGCCAGCCCCATATACCATAGGTGGCAGGTTCAAACCTGGCCCTGGCCAAAAAAAATAAAAAAAAAAAAAAGAAACAAGTGAAGAATTGAGATGCATTCAAATTGATTATCTACCATACCTCAGTGAAGAACAATCTTACAGGAGCAAAAGGTTGTTAGTATTAAGAAACAAAACGTGGTTTCCTAAAAGTTTGCGTTTGCTGAGATATATTCCATAAGTATGATATATTTATTTCACTCCTTGGCATAGAGCTATATGCTCATAATTCAGACTGTGGTTATTCCAACCTTTTTTCTTCCTAGTGGAGATGGCAAGCTGCGTTTCTGCCAGCCACCCTCCTTTATATGGTTTCCTATTGTGGCTCTGCCCTATAGCTCAGCATTTATCAATCAGTGAAAATCTATGGAAGAAAATGAAAAAGCATAGAAATAATATGATGCCATGAAATAGCAGTAAGGCAGGGGACGTGGGTTTCTCATGCCTGAATTCAGGGCAGGACAAAATTAATTAGTTAACCCACTGAGTATCTGTAAGGAGTCGAGTCACCATATGAGATCCTGGTTCTGCCAGAGGACCCCACAAAGAAAATGTGAACAGTAATGCATCATTCTCCCTACTCTCCTTCAGGTACCTATTTACCACCAGCCCGATACCCCGGGTGCTAGCCAGTGGGATTCCTCTCGCTTCCAACTGTCTTTGTTTCATCGGCGTGGTTCTATTCACCTTACTTTCATTCATCTACTGAATGTCATACTCGCACTGCAACTATAAGATCATATTAACTGAACCCTTTAATTGAAAACTAGTGGTTTAATATCTGTCAGTCTGGAGCATTTAGGAAGCAATAGTACCAGCTTTATGGAGCAAAGTGTAAACCCTGCCCTTTGATCTCATCCAGCTGTGCTGGCTCAGAGAAACTGCTCCACCAGGCCACCTATTTTTCTGGTTTCCTGTCTCTCTTTCACATTTCCATTTTCTTTTGGAGCTTTTCTGTTAGCACACACAAATGCTGTTGTTTTCCCATTTTAACACAAAACATGCACAAAGCCTCTCTTGCCCTACTTCCCCCCTCCAATTATTATCTTAATTCTTTCCTCCACTATTAAAAAGAAAATCTCCTTGAAAATGCAGTGTGTACTTCCTGTCTGTCATTTCTCTCTCCCTGCTGTCTCCAGTACTCCCTGGGTAGCAGGCCTGCAACGGCTACCTCTGCACTGAAGGGGTTCTTGTCACTTCCACTGTTTGCAAGTCGCAAAGGCTCAGCCCCCACGTTCCACTCACACTCAGGCGCCAGCGTGATTTGATTGCTCACTCCCTCCTTCAGCACGCTCTTCCCACCTGCTTTTCACTATTCCACCCTTTCTGACATCCTCCTGCCTTGCTGGGTGCTCTTTTCAGTCCCCTTTGCTGGTGTGTCCTCCTCTCCCTGGATACCTAACTTTGGGGTGGCCTAGGAGGCATTGCTTGGACCTCTTCTCATTCTTTCTATACTCACTCCCTTGGTGAACTCATAAATTTCTTGGTTTTAGTTAGCATCTATATGTTGACAACTGTTTTGATTATTCCCTGATCCTAAATATTTTCCTCTATCTCCAGAATCTGGTAGAAGCTGTGTTCTCAACATCTGTACTTACAGTATCTCATTGGAGCCAAACTGGCCATATGCACACTAGAGACTCTGATCCCCTATTTCTCCTCCTCAACCTCTATTCAAGTTCTCAGGCAAAAAATTCTTTGTGACACCATTGACACTTTTTCTCTCACATTGCCTCTCTGATCCAAGACAGAGTTCTGGTCGATCTGTCTTTAACCTGCATTAGAACTTGCTGCCTCTCCTGACTCCAGCACCATCATGTGGTGCAGACCAGGCTCCCTGCTCCCCCATTTGTTTATTCTTAACACAACAGTCTGAATGAGACCCTTAAAATTAGGGTGCCAGAACAGGTCACTCCTATGGTCAAGACAGCAACACTTCTGTCTCAGAGTGAAGACCGAACTCTTCATAATGGTATTTAGAGCTGTTGCCATACAGCCCAACGTTGCGCCTCTGATCTCACCTCCTACTTATCACTCTGCTGCAGACAAAGCGTCCATCCTGCTAGTTCTCAAAAAGGACAGGCAGGCACACTGTTGCCTCCAGGATTTAGTACTTGGCAGCCCCTCTCCTGAAATTTTCTTTCCCTAGACATCCTACTCACCTGCTCCAGGACTTCATAGGTTTCATTCTTGGTGAGGCCTGACCACTCTCCAGCCCTGTCCGTGCCCCGGGCTGTCTTACATGGTACTCATTGCCACCCAACATCCTGTTTGTTTTATTTTCATTAGTTTTGCTTATTGCTGTCTTCCTTTACTGCAGGGGTCAGAAAACTATAGTCTGTGAGTCATATCCAACTCATCACCTGTGTCTGTTAATAAGGCTTTAATGAAACACAGCAATGAGTATTCATTTCTGCATTGTTTGATATTGTCTATGATGCTTTTTTGCTACAATGGAAGAACTGAATAATTACAACAGAGATTCTGTGGCCCACAAAGTCTAAAATATTTCCTCTCTGGCTCTTTACTGGAGTATAAACTCCCCGAGGGCAGCAGTTTTAGTCTATTTTATTCATCGCTGTATCCTCAGTGCCTGGAAGAGAGCCTAGCATGGTCGGCACACAATAAATGTTCATTGAATTAACAACTGCATGTTATCTTATGTTAATTTAAACTAAAAATTAATTCTATGTTTAAGAACCTGAAGCTACTGCATGTAGAGTCACACAGCTTGCTAGGATTCTGACACACCAATCTGGCCCGATTGCTCTCTCATTGTCCATATCAAGAGAATCCTTTTTTAGTGAAGATGGCAGAGTAATAGAGCCACAGAGGGGGCTTTGTCAATCTAATTTGTCCAATGCAGAATCCCACGCAGCATTTAGCACATATGAGCGCTTAATAAATGCTAATAGATGCTGATGAATTTATGGCAATAGCATAAATGAAGAGGAAAGGTAGCAGGAAATGCATTGGCCTAATATGTTGCACCTAGAATTATTTTTAACATGATGCCTTAAGTCATATGTCAACAATTATTGCTCCCCTGCAAGCAAATCTTCACATTTTATTTAATTAAAAGTAAGAAGGCCACATCTGGTTTTTAAATATACATACATATAAAAGGTTTTAATGCCATGAGCTCAGCTTATTGTGAATCAAATCCTGTTCCTATAGATTGGCAAATGACATTATTCATACAATAAGCACCATTTTAATTTTCCAAATTAATATCACAAAAGGATCGTGACTAGAAGCACATGCACGTTGATGCTTTAACAGATTCAGCATTTCTAAACAGACGTGAGATTCTAAGAGAGAGAGAATATACTATTGACGCATTTCAAGGGGCCTCTTCAGATTCAAAATTTATACCATTTTTACTCGGTGTGGCCACACGGTGGTGTGAAACAGTAAGATATGAGTAAACAAAAGGAAATGACAGCACACAGCCGGCCGCGCGCTCTCGCTGGGCTGACTGGCTGAGACCTTGAAAAGTCATTCCGTTCATCACCTTGCCTTTGGGCAGGATCGCACTTAAACCTTTCAAATGAGACTGATGAGAATCTATTCTGTTTTAAAGACCTCCGCAGAAGGACGCTGCTCCCTTCGTGGTTCCACAGTCGCACAGCCATAAATAGTGTCTGCCTGGTTTGGGGCAGCGGCTTCAGGCTCTCGCCCATGTCCACGTGGCCCAGCTACACCTGCTGCCAGCAGCAGTTTCAAAGGTCGTCGCAACAATCTGTTAAGGTTCTTTTCCCTACGTTAGTTAATTAGCCCCGGATACGTTCATCTTCCTCAGTGGGTCTTTCCTTGCCGTTAGTCAGCTTCGGGATGCCTTTTTCACTTGTCTCTCTTTTTCCCGTAGACAACGGGAAACTGCCCTGTCTCGGGGGTCTCAGGACCTTCTTCCCATCTTCCTTCCTCCTTTGCGTCGGTTTAGCTATGTAACTGGTACAAGCGCTTCTTAGAAGTGTGTCTGCTACAGAATGCTTTCAGATTATCAGATACTTAGAAGGTTTTTCCTTTCTCCCATACTTAAAAAAGCTCAAGAACATATGTACATACAGGTCATTAATTTTAGATGAGTTAACATTGATTCAATGTGTAAGTTATTAAAAATATAAATTATACGCCAATATGGAAGACTTGATATTCTGGTGGGGAGAGGAGCTGAACTAGGAAATTCATTCAAACATACACACACGCACAGGCACATGGACAGATTAGGTATTAGAAGTCACACATGCACACACTGTGCACATGCACATGTACACACATGCACATGCACACACGTGCGCACACACGAACACACATACGCGGGAAGCATCTCTTTGCAGGCTCACATATTTCCAGCACAGCAGCCAGTCAGAGCATTCTTTCCCAAAATGTAAAGATAAAATCACCTAAAACGGGGGCCTACAATTCTTCATCGGCTGTTTTCCTCTTTAGCACGTTTTACATCCCCTTCCTGCCAAGTTTTCCTTTCTACCATGCCCTGACCAGACATTACCCTTTTCTTAAATAAGCTTTACATTTTGTTACCGCTTGTTGATGGACTTGTTTATTGCCTTCTTTCTCTAGACCTGGACTGTTCAATATGGGAACAAGTAGCCATACGCCACTATTTATGCTTACTAGGATTTAAAATTCAGCCTGTCAGGTTCAAAGGCACAGTTCAGGTACCCAGCAGCACAGAGCACCCCCAGGCCCTGGGCGCCCTGATGGATGGTGCTGATCTAGATAGAAGCTACAGGCACCTACATTACAGTGACTCCTACAACAACTGGTAAAGCAGCAGGTGCTCAACAATTTCTCATAAAAATGTGTTTATTTTGTTCATTGCAGCCCAATTCATAATTGCCAGGTCATGGAAGAAGCCCAAGTGCCCATTGATCCACGAATGGATCAACAAACTGTGGTATATGTACACCATGGAATACTATGCAGCCATTAAGAAGGATGGAGACTTTACGTCCTTCA
>CAUYQV010158075.1:0-40031 GCA_963574575.1 Galagoides demidoff | reverse complement strand
CCTGTGGTCCCAGCTACTTGGGAGGCTGAGGCAGGAGACTCGCTTGAGCCCAGGAGTTGGAGGTTGCTATGAGCTGTGATGCCATGGCACTCTACCCAGGGGGATAGCTTGAGGCTCCGTCTCAAAAAAAAAAAAAGAAATGGAATGATCTTTGATTTTATTTTGGGGGCTAAACATTAAAGTGCTGCTGCTTTCATTCATTTTGATGTATGTGATGGACCATTTGTATCTTTTGTGAGCTGGAGAATTTTTTTCTGCCCATGTGAAGATTAAAGATGATGCATTTGGTTTAGCATCTCTGTTAGACTTTGGGGGATAGGGATGATGGGTTAAAACACTGGAAATTAGTATGCCAAAGAGACCAAGGGAGTTCTTGTCTTGATTTGGTGCAGGTAGAGAGAGAGAATTCCCTTTCAGATCATAGGAAGCCTGATTGCTTTTGCTTGTGAAAATGGATATACTGAGATTCAATTTGGAAACATAACACAGTCACATCTCTGCTGGCATGCTTCATCAAATGGCTACTTTAGGCCACTGATATTACTAATTAAAAGGATGGCTTTAAAGCAAGGCTTTAAAAGGATGCTTGCTCTTGCTGTGGAAACCATTCATGCATCTCCTCTGGTAGCAGTATTTTGGTGGGAAAGATTGCTAATCACAGCTCTTCAGTGTCAACTTTCCTACAAATATGTTTAAAATACTTTTTCATAATAATGAACCATAGACTCTTCTTGGACATTTATTGTGCTCGAGGATGTGCAGTTGACAGGGAAAATGTAGATATTTGCAGTGTGATGAAATATAAGGTTTAATTAATGGGCTCTTTTTGTCTTCCCAATTTAGAAATCTAAATGGGTTTATTGCTCATTTGGCAGTTATACATTGCACACCTACTGTTCTTACGTTAACAAACAGCACTTTCCAAGTAGGTAACCTCTAGCTTCAAAAAGACCCATCTGGAGTAACATAGAGATGATTTGAGAAGGTTACACAACAGACTGAATGGGTTTCTTATCCCATTTCCAGACTAGATAAAAGACCCTTGACTTGGCAAAGGGGAAGAACATTTAAAGAGGAGAAGACTTTGCCAAGCCCTGTGCTTGGCTTTTAGCATCCCATGGGGCTGGGGCTGAAGAGGACATAAGAAGACTCCCCTTGAGGTTTTCAGGGCTCCAGGAGTGGGGGAGACTTGTGTTACATCTTCCCTTTTGCAAACTTTGAAAGTGACATTCTCTCACAGGTGTCTCGTGCTGTCTTTTTCCAGGTGAGTGGGGTGGAGATGGTATCCTGTCTGTATGCCAAAGGACTATTTTAGTGTGGTAGATATTACAGAAGTGAAGATGAAAAAGAGGTCACCATGGGTTGGGTTTGTTGGAGAAAATTTAAATATTTTCCTGTCTTAGTAACTTCTGCATGGGGAAAATAATATTAAGTTGGCTGGGTAGAGTTAATAAGTTGTTTACTATCCCCAGAATAGGCGCAATAATAGTCTTGGTTTCTCTATCTTTTGTCTATCTTATAGACAATAAAATATCTACCTCTTTTTGGCTAGAGACTAGATAGAACAAACACATTTTTTTCCTGGACTGTTGGGATACTTTTCTCTTCTTTGAATTATTAAACTACTTCAGATGTGTTGGTTAATAATTTTCTTTCTTCTCCCTCCAAAAGAAACTGAAGTGGCAGGAGCCTTGATAGAGCACCATCCGTCAAATAGGCAAGACAGAAGAGCACTAACAGGCTCTGATAGAAGAAGCTCCAGCCATTATGGTTTGGAAATCGACCTAAATCCTATTGCTCACTCAGATCACAGGGCACACATACCTGCCCAGGGTTTTCCCCTGCAGAACTCACATTTCTTCCAGCTGTCTCTTGCTCTTGAAAGTCACAGAACAGCCACTCCAGAGGTAACACTACTATAAATTTTGCCTGCCCCAGAAAACCTTCAGGTAAGAGCCTCCTATATTGAATTTCCATTCCAAGAATAGAGTTACAAACCAAATTACAGCAAGTCAATACAAGCCTGCCCTCTCTTTTTATCCCAGGCAATTTGACCGGACAGAGACTCAAAAAAGCAATAAAAACATTATCTTTGCAATAACTGCAATCTGTACCATATGAACCGGAAATAAGAACTTTAATGTTTGCAAAAGCCCTGGGGAGTTATTGCCTAGATTTAATTACTGATCCATTTACATTGAATTTAAATCCTTTAAAAACTGTTAGTTATTTGATGGGTTCAGAGGATCTAAATAATATTGTGCTGTATTATGAGAAATCTCAATTCAGAATTTACATTATGCAACATCTGGTCCTTTTGTTCTTCATAAGAAAAATAGCATTTCTGACAAGGCCTGTTCCTGGTAAAGTTACAAACTGAGGTGTAGCCTTTCACCTTGAGTTAACAATTATATAACTGCTTAATAATAATTACTTCACCATCTGCAATTCACACTAAATTAAAGACACCTGATCCTCAATTCTGGCCTGTGGCTCCAAGCCCTGCCGGCCTTTCTTTTCTTAGATCATAAATGGAGGATCATCTCCATCCTGGTGGCTGACTCAGTCAGTCTGACAGATGGAACAACAGAGCGCTGAATGTCGCCCCATTTATTCTGAACTGATAACCTCTACCCTGCTTCGTTTCCATCCCTCAAAGCTCAGTTCTTAGATAATCCAGGCATTCGTGTTTCTTTCTTTGTGAAACCACTTTATTGTGATATGATGACATGTAAAAAGCTGTGTGTGTTTGATAGATGCAGCTTCACAGGTGTAGATTTACCTCCAGGCTCTCAGGATTCGTCATCCCTCTTTTGTGCTATAAATAGATACACCATTTATTTGTGTTAACTTTCCATTGTGAGGTTTTCTAGCCCTAAGTGAGATTCCAATGGGTTCTGGAGGGCTAGGGGGACAAAGAAAGGGCAACACCTTTTTTTTGTAGACATAGACTGCTGTCCCTGTCTCCATAGAGGGACAAGGCTATCCCTTGTTGGGTGTTAACCTAACACAAAGGTTCCACCCAGACCTGGCTGTGAGGAAAGCTTTTGCTTTTGTTCCAGTGCATGGGCAGGGTTTTATAGCAGAGTTAAAAAAAAATCAATCACATTTCCTGACAGTCTAAACACCTTTTTAATGTTCTGCTCATTGCGGGTGCTGAAGAGGGAAGGGAGTGGTGTGGAGACATTGCCAGTCGTAAGGCTCTGAATTATTGGCCTCTTCTCCCATTCCACAGACGTTCTGGCCTGAGAACCTCCACTTTAAGACTTTGAAAAAACTTCCCACTGCCACCTAGTTCTGATAGTTACAGATAATGAATCTTTCTTTTCCCTTGCTCTTCATGTAAGTGCCTGATATACTTTTCCCTTCATATTTTGTCTTCCTTTCCTTCCAATTCTCCATATCATCCTGCTGCCTTTCCATACCAAAGCATCTACTTTGCTGGACTTAAAAGATTTGCGCTTATAATCAATGTTGGAATTATCCTTGGGGTATTTGGCCTGTATCTGTGATCTGTAGGGTATCCCACACTTTTCAGGATAAAAAAAGGGCAGCCAACATAGAGTCTCTGGAAACTCATCTTTATGAACTGGATTCACTAAAGTTTAAGAACCTACTTTCTAGATTAACTGGCTGGCTGACTCTACTGGCCTGGAAGATTCTGGTTAGAAATGAGCTGTTAGTACAGAAAATAGTCTTAATTAATGATGCTGAATTGACTCTGCCGCTAGCAAAGATATGATTATGGAAACATTTGCAAAGGTTGTGTGACTTCAGAATAAATCCCCTGAATATCTTAAGAAAGCTTAAAGGGCCTGGGTGTGCATGAAACTTACATGTATGTGTGCACGTGTATGTATGTATACACACACAATCTATCCTATAGAATATATATTATACATATGTAGTGTAGTTAGATGGATAACATATATTGTGTATGTTACATCCTTTTCTTCTAGGTACCTTTAGGGAAATGACCATCTTCTTTGAAGTCAGTCTTGAATGCAGAGGTAGTAGATGGTCATTTTCATGGCATTTTCATTAGCTTGTGTAAGGCTACTATCATCTCCCTCAGATCTGTCGTATAAGCTCAAATTCTATCAGTTGGTTTCTATTAAGCTTGGACATTATTCTAAGCTTCTCCACACTTTTAATTAAGCATCACTTAAAATGTGAATGTTTCTGGGAATACTTATCAGCTTGTAATTATTTGAGAGGATGGGGTGAAGGGAGCAAGGGTGTCAGCTCATAATGAGATGACAGCAAAATGTTGGCGAAAGGAGCCCAGGCTAGATACCTGTATTTTGCAAGAGGACAGTTGGGTTTGGGGATGGGGTTTACAGCCAAAAGGGGCGGGAGGCAAGTGTTAGAAAAATTCAACTACTTAGTTCTGCAGAAGTCTGGCCCAGCCCTCTTTTGTGTGTAATGGGTGTTCAAGTACTTGGATGGTCTCTGAAGAGAGTTAGAAAAATAACTTTTCTCTCCAAGCTAACAGCCAGAACCTCCACACACCTAAATAAACAGCCTTCGGTGCCAAACATCACATTAGTTTATAGCAAGATGTCAGTGGTAGAGCTAAAACATTGCTTTAAAAGATTTCCTGTTGGAGAGGTCTGGCAGAGGAGCTGGAGGACAGTTTAGCTGGACGGGGCCAATGCACGCTCGTCAAGGTCTCTCCCCATGGCTCTGCTGGAGTTGTAATTCTTCACGTACATGCAATTTAATGCATTTCCTTGAAAGTAAAAAGGGCTGGGACATGGTTCAGGAAAGTCAAAACTTGCCCTTATCTATTGTATTTGATAGTGATTGGGTTAGTGATAAAACCTTTAATTACTTTTTTTGATCCCAGTCTGTGTCTCATTTTTAGCCTTTCATAATGACCCAAGTTTGGGGTTTTTTTTTGTCTTTTGCGGGCAACATTTGACAATTATACCTTTGTCTCACAGTCTCTGACGAATCCCAGGCTGACTCCGTGTCTCTCCGCTCTCATCCTGCACTTGGTTTTCAGCACTGTCAGTGCTTCCCGTGTTTTCCAGGTTTCAGACTTAGCACCTCCTTTTTTTTCCCCTTTAGATTTTTAATGGCGTAACATTATTGACGAGACCAGAGCAGTTAGGGGTCAAAGGGGAAGGAAGATGGTTGTGACACCTACTATGTGTAAAGCACTCTGGAGGGCTATTTGCCTGCTTCATTTCATTTAATCCTTGAGATAATTATTGTTACAAGTTTTACATGGGTAAAACCTTGTAGCTCAGAGAGGTTGACCTAGATACTCCTTGGGTCCGCAGTCAGTGTAGGGTTCTAATTTTGGCTCCACCCACTTGCTGTGGTTCGTGTCTCAGCCTTTCCGTTTTCTCATGGGTCGGCACGTATGGAAATACGCCCTCCTTTCATGTGCTTAATATCGTAAACAGTTTCAGGTAATTTATAATAAAAACTTAAAACAAGACAGCGAAAATTAAAAATAAATCATAGATATTAGTTTTCAAATGACAATCTCTGGAAAACTGAGAGATTCCAAGCCACCAGGGGATGGGGAATTTTTCAGAGAAGTTTAGTTGGGAGGGCTCCGAGCTCTGCTTACAGCCGCTGTACTTTTAACTGTTTTATATGTTACGAACCAAAGTAATATATATTTTTTTCAAACCCAAGTGTCTATTGCTTCCAAAAATAAAACAAACCTTTTTTTTTTCCAACTGGAAGCCATATTTTATTTTTAATGTAGCCAGAATTATCCAATAACTACATATTTTTAAGCAGGAAAAAGAATCTCCCACTCCTCCTCACACCATCATTAGTGCCAGAACATTTCTGGTTTAGAAGTGATAATGAGTTTTTATGAAAAATAAAGAATGTAGTTTGTATTTGTGGCACTTAGAAGTCTAAAGGCACAGGACATGTTTTCAGAAGAGCGACTTTACTTTTACCCATTTATGGGTATATTTGCTAAAAACAAATTTGTAAGTCATGATTCATTTATAAGGTTGGAGAGATTTGTGTGAAGAAGTTGTGTCAAAGTTAGAAGCAGAAGGTTGACTGGATTTCCTAGAAGCTTCTGGGGCAAAAAGAAAACTATATTTATAGAGTCCCCATTACTTTGTTTAAGGAAGAAAAAGAAGAAAGGGAGAAAGGGACGGAGAAAGGAAGGGAGGAAGGAAAGAAGAAAGAAGAAATGAAGAAGAATGGGCAGAGGCTAATGCAGACAGATCAGTATGGCAAGGCAAATTTTTTTCCTGGTGTTAATTGCAAGAGGAATTTGTCAGGTTTCTTATACAATGAACAGTGATGGGTTCAATTGTGGTTCTACGTAATTTTTTTTTTAAGGGACAAATTCTTGCTCTGTCACTCAGGCTGGGGAGCAGTGCTGTGATCATGGATGACAGTAGCCTCAAACTCCTGGGCTCAAGTGATCCTTCCACCTCAGCCTCCTGGGTGGCTGGAACTACAGGTGTGTGCCACTGCACCCAGTCTTAAGACAACCCTGTGATGGATTTTTCTTGTAACAACCTTCAAGGAAATTATAGCTATACATGTTAAATTGAAAAGCATTCTTGGGAGAGGGGTACAAAATAGAGGGTAAAATGAGTATGCCAGCCTGCCAAGCCTAAGGCACAGGGTTGTTGATGAAAGCTCCAAACAGCTATATGTGTGTGTGAAAATGTTTGGAAACCTTTCAGAATCATATAACTTTCAAGTAGTTATATCATTTATCAAACCGCACATATAATATTATCCAGCTCCTGCCCTGTGACTGGTATTATTTCAGGGGCTAAGAATATTCAATGCCAATCATTGTAGGACGATTTTTATTTGTCCACCCATATCTTTAGCAAACTATAGATTTAATTACCTTGATACTTTGAAAAATAAGATTGGCCACATAAATAAATTGATCAATGATTCTTGGGCTGCTGTTAAAATAAGCTGGAAGCTAGAAGGTCTGCCCAACATTGGAATCCCAGAATTTCCAATTGGAGATTGGAAATTGGAATTTCCAATTTCCATTGGAAATCCAGAATTTCCAAGGGAGGGAATCGGATACTTTTTAGGAAGTTTTAATTCTCAGGCAACCCAGTCTATGATTACTTAGCTTTAGTTTTAATTCTTCTTTATGTTGAATAGCCTTGAAGGTTGGAGAACAGTGGTAGAGGTGGGTATTAGAAAATTCTTGATGTTCTTATCTTGATTCTTTGCCTTTTTAACTATTTCTGCCATCAGATGCATGGTAGGAAGGATCCTGCTACATTTGAACTTGACAGCCTTAGAATTTAGAGATGTCTGTGATGTCAACTCTGAATTTTTTTTGTTTATAGGCCATGCGTTCTCAGTTTTCCCCTTTGCCTTTTGAGATGATTTCCAGACATCTTTTCTTTGTTGCCTTTGTCTGGATGCATTGTTATGACAGTGTTTCTTTTAAAACACAACATTCAGAAATAAACACAATGTCCTAGATCTGGCTTGACTAATACATTGGATTCTGTTCTGGAGAGTTTCTTTTACATTTTCATTTGATTTGTTTTTCTCTTTATGTTTCATATCAGCTTATACTTGAAGTATGTGTTTATGAGTGACCTTTGATCATACACTGTCTCTCAAATGGTTTACCGATGACATAAAAACTTGATATACCTAAAAATGACTTATCACATGAGGAATGCTTGGATGAGGTAATAGAAACAAAGGGTATTTGTGAGTCATAAAACATCACACCAGTATGAGATGCTGAAATTAAGGTCCCTATGTTTTCAACATGTCAGTTCTGAAATTGTTGAAATATTCTTGACTCCATAAAACTTAATGATGGTCACTTTATTTAGGCAAATTAACAAAATGTCTTTCAACTAACCAAAGGTCTTTTTTCTGACCTTTTTTCCTTTTTGGAAATAAATTAACTAGGCCTACTTTTTACAATTTAATCAGAAAATAGTGCTCAAGCACAGGTAAATGAACTACTAATAGTAAGCACTTCAGTAGACACAAAATGATCTTGGACACTGTGTCACCAAGGAGTCTTATAAAGGCATGGTGGCCTTTGGCAAAATGATGAATTGGTCTTTGCTACTTTCATTAAAATATTCTTTCCAAAAGGTGCTGATCCATAGGAAGGACAGAGAACTTCAGCCTGTGAAGGTGGGGAAGAGTGATGGATGTTAGTGTATAGAGCAAATGTATGATCTTAAGTGTTCAACTATTTTCACTAGGGTGACCCTGCAGACTTTCAGAGAACTCTTGGGTTCTGGAAGTGAGGACAGAAACAGAGAGAAGCTGTGATCTGCAGGAGTGAAGGAAAAGAAAGAAAATAGGGAGCCCCAGAGGGCATCCTAGGAAGAGTTGGTGGCAGTGAGTAACCCAGCACAGGGGAACTAAGTGGGTGCTTGCAACTGAGAGAAAGCTAAAAGATTTGCTCTGGGTACAGCCAGGGGCACTGCAAGGCAGAGAGCTCTGGCGCAGAGATTTCTACCAGAAGATAAAGAAATTGGACATGTCTGTGTTCTAGCAGGACAAACCTTGCTGTTCCATAACTGAAAGGAATAGATAGCTTAGTCTTGAACTGAAATGAAAGGATAAGGGGGGATGATCATAAATGCCATCAGTCAAATGGACATTTCATTATTTCACATAATAAATCCGGATAGAGGGAGGGGTCCCACAGTTAGTTCATACCTCAGTGATGTGGTCAAGGGCCCAGGTCAGTCGTTCCTATCCTTCTGTTCTGCCAGCTTCAACATATTAGCTTTTGTTCTCAAACTAATTCCTGTCTCTGTCAAGATGGTTTCAATATTTCCAGACATTACTCCCTCATTACAACTGCATACCAATATAGGGAGGTATACAAAGTGGGCCTAACCCATGTTCGTCCCACTTATGGGGGATAAAAATCTTCTCCAGAAACCCTGATGTACTTTCCTTATATATTGGTCATAGTTTCAGCTTTGTGGCTGGAATGATAAAGATTGGCACAGACCAATAACAGTTTATCTTTGGAAATAGCAGACTCTGTGGTTGAGCAATCAGCAATACCTGTCTCAAATGGTAATTTCAACTGAGATCTCACTCAACAAAAACGTCATTTCCCTTTTTGTTTTTATTCAAAGAATTGTGATAAGGGAACAAATATTGTACAACACACCCTGTGGGGGATTTATTTATCTATCTATTTTTAGTGTTTGTGCCTACCATAATACAGTGTCGGGATGCTGAAATTTTATTTTTTAAACCACCTTGTTCAGAGAATTTTGGCTTTTTGTAAAATTGAACTTGTTAGTATGAATTCTGATCCATGGGGATTACACAAGATATTTGTTTCTGATACTATTTGACCAGGAACTCTCTTTCGTTTTTCTTTGTTTGGTTTGGTGTTGGTTCTTTGAAGAATCATGAAACCTTTTTCGTTGGATCACAGTTTGTGAAACATTGAGCCGATGATGCATTACTCTGCAATTCTGTAACAGGGATGTGTTCTTTAATCCCAAGGGCTTTCTCTGGGGGTGACTGGATGGCGGGATATATCCAGGTAAGTCAGTGAGGGAAGGCACGAAAGGAGGAGAATCAGAGCTGGAAATGTGCACAATGGATAGAATTTTCATAGCTGTAGCTGAGTGGAAACATTTATGGATGAAAGGAACAATATGAAGGGAGGGCTTTGGGAAAGCCTCCGCATCTTCATTTGTAACTTTGAATTTCCTCAGTGCTCACTGAGCAGAAGTGGGTTGAGAGAAGGGAATAGGAGAATGGATGAATTTTTTGAACAATAGGCCATGATGTTTGAGAGAGTCTGAGAGGCTTAGGGCTATGGTTCTCTTGAGACCTATTGGAATAAGAGGCTGGCAGAATGTGTTTTTGTGCATGCACATGAGTGCTATGTGCTGTGTAATCATGTATCTGCCTGTGTACATGTGTGTATATCTGTGTGTGTGTTTTCAGCAGTTTATTCAGTTCTAAGTTGTTATTTATACATGTACATTCTTAGCTCATTATAATATTCCTTAAAACCGTGGGATTTCTTGAGGATTTGGAAAGAAACTGATGTAGTGATGCATTAGGTGAGTTAAGAAGGCCCACCGACACACAAATGGATCAATAAATTGTGGTATATGTACACCATGGAATACTATGCAGCCCTAAAGAAGGCTGGAGACTTCACTTCCTTCATGTTTACAGGGATGGAGCTGGAAAATATTCTTCTTAGCAAAGTATCTCAGGAATGGAAGAAAAAGTATCCAATGTACTCAGCCCTATTATGAAACTAACTTATAGCTTTCACAGGAAAGCTTTCACATATAACCCAATTATAGCCCAACAATATGGGGTAAGGGGAGGGGGAGGGGAGAGGGAAGGATGGGTGGAGGGAGGGTGATTGATGGGATCATACCTATGATCTATCTTATAAGGGTACATGTGAATTTTTCTAAAGGTAGAATATAAATGTCTTAACATAGTAACTAAGAAAATAACATGAAGGTTATGTTAACCAGTTTGATGAAAATATTTCAAATTGTGTATAAAAACAGCACACTATACCTCGTTACAGTATCAAGGTACACAGCTATGATTTAATAAAAAAAAAAAAAAGAAGAAGAAGAAGAAGGCAGCTCTAAGGTTGTAATTTTCCTGCTCTTCATTCCTTTGTCACCTGACCACTTTTGCCTCCTGTAATTCTCGAATTCTGAACCCAGCATGTTTAAAGGTAGGGAACACATTTCTAGACTATTTTGAAGCTAAAGAAAAACACGTATTGTTAACACTTCTTAGAATCCATGATAGTTATCATACTTGGCATGAGGCAAATTGAAATCCCACATGATTCATGCCCTAGAATTCTTCCCTTGGCTTTTATGTCCACTGACACGTTTCCTGGCTTGCCTGAGTTCTCATCCAGCCCAGGAGGTTCCTATCAGAGCTGCCTGAGCAGACTGTGCAACATGGGTGATTTATGATGCTCTAATGACGGAGTTGCAGATTTTTTTATTGAACACCAAGAACAAAAGGGAAACAAAAGGGAACGACATAGATCATAACCGTTGCTGACAGATATGTGGGCACAGAGCATGTGAAAGACAAAGGAACAAGAGCCTCAAACCCTCCTGCACGCAGCAAACTTGTGTTTGTACTTGCTGGCTTCCTGCTCTGGGGTTTTCTGTTTCTTCCCCTTTGGCCTCCTCTTTGGAATATCAATGTAAGAATGTTATCATTCGCAAACATTTTATTAAAGCATATTTATTCAGTCGACAAATATTTATTGAACAATTATTCAGTGCCAGGTACTGGTTTAGGCCCCGAGTACACAGCTATGAACAAAATAGATAAAACAGAGAAAGATTCTTGCTTTCATATAAACTATGATTTTAGTAGGAAGATTTTATAACTACATACATACACGTACACACAAACACACAGAGCTGTAATTATACTATGGCATTACTGCATATGTATAATATACATATTTTACATATACATGTAATATGTGTATAATATGTACATGCACATATATGATCCTCTGCATACATGCATAGTGTAATATGTACATAATATATACTATGTGTATATATACATACATATATATTGTATATTTACTATATATATGGTAGGTTGGACAGTGATGAGAATGAAAGAGAAAAAAATAAAACAGGGAAAGGGAAGTAGAGTTTGGGGAAGAGGAAGTGCTGAAATTTTAAAGGGAGACCAGAGGGAAGACCTCATGAAGAAAGTGCCTAAAGACTCCAACACCTTGATTCTTTCCAGGTAGAGGGAATCCCCAGTGAAGTCCCCTGAGGAGCATGAGGAACTGAAGGAGGCCAGTGCACCTGCAGCATAGAGAACAGATGTGGGAAGGAGATAGGGGTGTGGTAGCATCGAGTCTAGTTGTACAGGGCCTTGTAGGTAAGAGTAAGGCTTGGGCGTCTACTCCCTGTGCCATGGAAAGCCACTGGAGGCTGTGAGGAGAGGAATTACATGACCCAATTTATGTTTTAGAGGAAATATTTGATTAGCGTGGTGTAATACACCAAGGGGGCAAGGACAGACACAGGGAGACACATTAGAATGCTACCTGTGAATTAGAGGCTTTGTCTTCAGCGTCTTCCAGGTAGCTCTTTGAATAAGACCTAGATTGATGGTTCTCCACTTATCCGTGCCCTAGTCCCATATCTAGTTCATGGGAATCTGGAATCCTTCTTCATCTTTGCTTCAGTAAATGCTGCAACAAGTGCTTTCCTCTGACTGCCAAAACTTTCAGCCAACTATCTCTTGCCTTTCAGAGTTTCTAGGCGGAGTCAGACACCAGTTCACTAGGTTCCCATCTAACAGGAGAAGGTGAATGGTGAGTTCTGTGGGTGTTCTCTCCATAGTCTGATTTCCCTTGACTGAGGTCAAGAATCCCTACCCCGTTAGAAAGGGATAGGTGCCTTTTTTTTTTTTTTTTTTGGAGACAGAGTCTCATTTTGTTGCCCTTGGTAGAGTGCTGTAACATCATAGCTCATAGCCACCTCAAACTCCTGAGCTTAAGCGATTCTCCTGCCTCAATGTCCCAGGTAGCTGGGACTATAGTCACTCTCCACAATGCCTGACTATTTTTAGAGGCAATGTCCTGCTCTGGCTCAGGCTGGTCTCCAACATGTGAGCTCAGGCAACCCACCCGCCTCGGCCTCCCAAGTGCTGGGATTACAGGCATGAGCCACCAGGCCCGGCCCAGGCTCCCTTTATAATATCAGGAACTCTTCTTCACTTCTCCACAGAAATCCACTTTAGAAATTCTCTGAGTAATAACCTCAAAGTCTCTCTCATTAGATTTTGTATTAGGAACTAGCACTTCTCCCACACTGCTTTCTTGGCGGAAAAGAGATAAGAGAAAGCACAGCATTCCCTAAGGAAATCTTTCTTCCCAAGCCCTATTCTTCACCCATTTTTTATGCCCTGGACTCAAGTGAGGTATCCCAGAGTTTTGTAATTTTTTTTTTTTTCAGCTATTACCTTTAAAAATTGCATCGTAGTCTGGCACTTTGCCTTACAATGTCACAGCTATTATATTTTGGTGTTGTGAGTTGCAACTTCCTGTCACAAAGGGAAGGGCTCTTTGCTAATTAGTGAATTGTGTGTTTCTGCCTTGATAATAGCTATCAAAAAATGAAAAATGTGTTTGGCAGGGAGAAAAAAGAAAGTTCAGGATGTCTTATATCATCGTGTCTTGGCATGGTAACATGCACGTAGTAGATACTTAACAATGTTTGTTGAAAGAATGATTGAACTTGGTGGTTTGAATGGAAACTACACTAAAGTGAATTAATATTAGGAAAGTAACTCAGAGTCAGAATTAAGTCCATCCCTCACAAGGATAGTGCAAATAAGGTAATTGTGTCCTCACTTTACATCAGGTTATCATGCATGGTTTTGCATTCTTTCTTTCTTTTTCTTTTTTTTCCTACATGGGAATTAGTCAGCAAGCTTTAAGTCTCAAAGCTCTAAGTCCTTATGAGTCCCTGGAGGAGCTGCCACAGAATTAGATAACAAGTGTTTTCATAACACTGCTGGTGTTTGGTTTTGTGGTGAGGGTAGGAGAGTTTTCTGACCAATGGAAGAGAAAGATGAGGCTTCGTGTTTGACACTCAGAGCTGGAAGGGAGAGATGTGTTTCAGAAATGATGATAAAAACTGGAACATTGCCTTAACATGACCCGTTCTGATATGGGACTCATACATAGGCTCTGCAATGCTTCTGATCAATAAAGTCACCATCAGGGGATACTGTGTGTCAAGCTGTGAGCTGGAAGACAAAGCATATCGATGTGAAAGGCTAACTGCAAAACAGTACAGGAATGGTTGTGAGGCAGTTCATAGCTGTTTGCCAGTGAGAGCTCTAAGCAGTGAGTTCTATTTGTGGGATGGGCCACGTATGCTTTTTGGACTAGAGAAGCCAGCTTTATCCTAAGGGAATACTCTATAAATTTTGCACTTGTGTGAAAAATCTCGACCACTTAATCACTTTGTGCCTTAAATTTTCAGCTACCGTTTATTCTAATACCTTATTTCAAATCAGTATCATTAAAGTAAGCATTTCAGACTGTTCACTTACAAGCAGGTAGCAAAGACCTGCTTTCACAGATCTATGTAATTTTCACATACATAGAAAAGCACCTCCCAAATGAATGTGTAGGTTAATGAATTAATAAAACAAGGCCACATGTGTAATTATTAGTACATGAGAGAACACGGACAGTGCTCTAGAAACCCTAGGTGTCTCTTCCTAAGCACTATCCCTTCCATCTGTCCTCCAGGTAGCCACTGTCCTGCATTTTATGATAATGATTTTCTTTCTGTGTTTTTTAGTTTTGTGCACTATGTGCTATAAAAGAAAAGTTGCCCTAGCCTGGTTCAGAAAAAGAACACTTGTGTTGTGATGAAATTTATAACCACTTTTTGGGAGAAAATTAGCATTCATGATAGCATGTCTGAACAATTTTCTGATGAATTTTAATGAGATTATGGCTTATTTTGGAAACTAATTCTTACCCAATAATTTGGCATTCAGTTGACTATCGGTCAAATATCTACTACCTTTACTCAGACTTTCATTCTTCTTTATATATCTAGTTAGAAATAACTACCTAACCATTCTCCTTTCTTCTGGAGAATAAATGTTTGAATAAATCTCTAGATACCTTTTTTCTTATACGTAAAAATGTTAAAAAATTCTTTGCTACCTGCTTATGAGTGAACAGTCTAAAATGCTTACTTTAATGATAGGAATCACTAACAATATATTTTAGTGCCTATTGATAATTTTTAATGAATTTATGAAAATAGATTTATATTTATCTTGTCACTTTGTTCCTTTTACTTAACATTTGTTCCTTCATTTTCGTTGCTGTGTAGTATTACATTACAGGTATAAACCACCTTTTCTTCTCCTTTGTTAACTTTAATCACCATTTTCAACATGCCTCTAAGATTTGACGGTAAGCTATAAGTTTACACAGGCAAGTGTTGTGAATTTTCTGCAGTTCTAAAAGAGTTGCGTATTTTCTCTCTTGTGCCTTTATTTACTAAAGAGTGATAAATAATATTTGAAAGATTTATCCATACCTCAAATTCATTTACCATAAGTCTCTTGAAATTATTGCATTTACTTCTGCCTGGTTTATGGCAAACAAAAGATCACCTTAGTTCTTCATTAGTTAGATTATTACATGCAGATTTTTAAAAATCACAATGATGACGGAGTTGGCATATATTTCATCGCACTATAGCTGCTTATGAGAACAGACATTAACACTAAGAAGGATTTACATTTAACACGGATAATTTGTCACTTGGGCAAACACTTCTGGTTCATTCAGAGTCAGAATGGTGTATGGTTCCAGAGGAACTCCCTGGAAGACTTTGTTGATTACTCATTAAACAGTTGAAATATATAGAGACATTATTTATCTTATATGTACATGTAGCTTACCCATGAAGTAGCAGAGACCTAGAGGTTACCAATCCTGGGTTTCTGAATCTGATGCTGTCCTGAATGCTTAAGGGCATGGCTCCAGGTCTGCTGGGGACTCAACTTTCTCAGTAGCCTTTGTATCACCCCTGCTGGCCCAGGAAGGGATAAGGCAGAACAGATGTTCCCCTGTGCCATGTCCTGTGACTAGGACCCAAGTGCCCCTGCCCACTTTGGGGACCTGAATAGAGGAGAAGTCTCAGGTGTCACCTAGAAAGCCTTAGTGACTGCCTCAGGGTGAGCTAGGCAGGGAGGAAGAACCCTGGTCAACCACCAGCCTTGGCCCTCCTCTGTAGTCCCTGGGCAGCTGGGACAAACTCCTCCCTAGGCTGGGCTTCAGCAAGTTCTGTGCTGGCAGATAGCCTCTCCATCTGTATGGCTCGACTCCATGATCTCCAGCTCCAGCTCTGAGGCTTTTGCTGCACCAAAGCTTGGAGCTCAACCCCTGAAACTTCAAAGCTCCTGCTTGGCCTGTGCTCCAGGATTCCCGACTTGTGCCTGAGCCCCAAACCCCATCCTAAGTCTTTATTACTGCTGCTGGGCTGGAAGATCCACCCTGAAGTCCAATGCTTCAACAGGAACCCCCCAGCCTGGAGCAACCATTACTTTTGGACCTGGTTTATGCAAATGCCCCAGACCAGCTACCACAACCATTGCCTAGATAGACCAGCCCAGCTGCCACTGTCGACTTCACTGGGTAACCCCAGGCAGAGAAGTCTCCCCCTCCACACACACAATACTCTACTTAGAGAGGATTGAATCCAGCCCCCAACTTGAACTTCCACCAGGCTGGGGAATAATCTGCCATGCTACATGAAGATTATTTAGCACTGGATCAAACTAAGGCAATCCCAAAGGAATGGGCCCAAACAGAATAGCTGTTCTACAGACTCTCAGTGCACCTACCTCTCCCCTGAGGGGTCAACACTTCAGTGTAGGTCACAAAAGCTCCATCTAGGGTCTTCTTCCTCTAACTAAACAGGAGAGTTTATACCAAAGCGGAACAGGTGCCCTGCAACTGCAGTAGCCTAGAGCCTAGAGAAGAAGTGTCAGATGAGAAGAAAACAGCAAAAGAATCCTGGCATCATGAAAAAACAAGAGTTGAGACCCCACTACAATGCAGCCATAGTAGTGGACTCTAACCAAAAGGAAATTGCCAAAATAATGGAAAAGAAATTCAGAATATGGATAGCAAATCAGATGAATGAAATTGAACAGAAAATTGAAAGCCAACAAAAAGAAACCAAAATACACATTTCAGGGAATTAATTAAAAAGTTGCCAATGTGATAGAAAATATAACAAAGAATATAATAGAATTTAAAGAGTCATTTAGAGAATTTCAAAACATATCTGAAAGCTTCAACAACAGACTAAACCAAGAAGAAGAAAGAGTCTCAGAACTTGAAGATAAGGCCTTTGAGCTAGCCCATTTATCCAAAGAGGCAGAGAAGATAATAAAAAATACTGAGTAATCATTGAGAGAGATATGGGACTATGTGAAGTGAACTAGCATGTGCATTATAGATATTCCGGAGGAGAAGCAGAGGTGACCAGAAACATGGAAAATCTATTTGAGGGATTCAGACATCCAGATATGAAATGGTCATCAAAAACCTGAAAGACTTATAGCACATAGACCATCTACCAGTCATACAGTATCACCCTGGCCAACATCAAAATGAAGGAGAAAATAAAGTAAGAACTAACCTACAAAGGAAAATCCATCAGGCTAATTGCAGAATTCTCACCTTACAAGACAGAAGGGATTGGGCTGCATCTTTAATCTCCTTAAACTGCCAGCCTAGAATTTTGTATACTGCAGAAAAAAAAAAAAACATTAAAAAGTGGGCAAAAGACATGAACAGAAGTTTTTCAAATGAGGATAGACAAATAGCAAAAAAAAAAAGACAACATGAAAAATGCTCAATGTCATTAATCATTGTGGAAATGCAACTTAAGAACACAATAAGATATCACCTTGCTCATGTGAGAATGTCTCCAAAAACAAGAGATACTGGCATGGATCCAGAAAGAAAAGAATGCTTGTACACAGTTGGTGGGACTGCAAATTAGTATAACCTCTATAGAAAATAGTATAGTGAAAGAACTAAAGAACTCAAAGAACTAAAAATAGACCTACCATTCAATCTAGTAATCCCACTATTGGGTAATTACCCAAAGGAAAAAAGTTATTTTATCAAAAAGACACCTGCTCTTATATGTTTATTGCAGAACAATTCACAATTGCAAAGATGTGGAATCAACCTCAGTGCCCATCAATTCATGAGTGGGTTAACAAAATATGGCATCTATGGAATGCTAGTCAGCCATAAAAAGAATGAATGAATGCCTTTTTCAGCAATTTGGAAGGAATTGGAGACAATTATCCTAAGTGAAATATCTCAAGAATGTAAAAATAAATACCACATGTACTCTCTAATAAACTAGAACTATCCAGTGGTTATACATGTGGACAGAGAAAAGTGAAAGTCATTGGAAATCAAGCAGTGCACAGGGAGGAGAAAGGGAGGAAATAAAGTTAAAACTAAAACAAACAAAAAACCCCAAACAAGTCTTGATAGTCCTTGTACTTTATGTTTTCATTTTAGTCCACAAATTATCTTTATGATACAAGTACATTTTTTAAACTTTTCTGAATCATCAGATAGGGGTGTTTTTTGTTTGCTTGTTTATTTTGTATTTTGTCCAGTTATTAGTTTTAGTCACTGGGAAAGACTGGCTTTAGTAGGCTTATAATCTTTGTAAGGAGTCGAGGTCCATAAATTCCTTTCTTCACTAAAGTTTAAATATTAACACTCTTTACTTTCAAAAAATTTTCTCACATTCATTTCCTTTTTTTCACCCCAATATCTGCCTTTTAATTGAGCCTTGATAGGACCATTTACCTTTAATTCATATGTTAAACCATTTACATTTAATTCATATGTTAGAGACTATTATTTGCTTATTTAGTTTTGTTTTCTGTTTATTTCTGTGTTCTATTTTTCTGTTTTCTTTTTCTTGCCTTTCCATGGATAACTTAAACATCTTTTAGAATTCTATTTTGATTTGTCTACAGTGTTTTTAATTATGTCTCTTTGTATAGTTTTTTTTTCATTATTGTCTGCTGTAGACATTACATTATATAATCATTGTACTAATTTTTAGTGAAATACAAAAATTTTACCATTTTATGTCCCTTTTCCCTTTACTGTTTATAAGTCTTATTGTCTTATGTATTTCCTCTGCATACATTTAGGACCACATCAGTGTTATAATCTTATGCTCATTTCTAACATAAAACATGGCAGTTGTAGTATAAGCCCATGTCTGTATTCATGGTGCAGAGACCATGCCCATTATTCTATTAATTCAGGGACAATAGCTTTTGTTGTTGTTTTTAGAGTCTAAGAGATAAATGTAGACCTCCAACTTCACCAAATACTTTCAGGGGGATACAGAATTTTCCACTCTTGGAGCATTTGACGTGTTACCTGCTTTCATGGGTTAGAATTAAGTCAAATATGGCCTGTCATTGAGGATATGGTGAATCAACTAATGCATATTCAGTAAATCATGCCTCTGATTCAGGATTTATAAAAATTAGTCAGATTGATAAATAAACCCTATCTCTGAGTTTCTGTGTAGAGCACTCTCACAGACTAAAAAAGTCTTTGAGGATAGAGATTGCATCTTATTTATATTGTATCTCCAGACCTTGCATAAAACCTGAAACATTAATATTAGATATAGGGAAAGAAATCTTACTTCACATTTCTTACATTTCCACGTGAAGAGTCTTCCTTGGAATAATATTCCTGGTTGCTTGTACCTTTATATTTATCCTCTTTCCTCTAGTCTTTGGCATCTTCCTTTCTACAGAAAGAATTTGTTTTTTTCTGCTTTCTGGTCCTAATTAAGGTTATCTTAGGAAAGCAGGTTCTTCCCTTGTAGCTTAAGGTTTAACATTTGGTGCCAAAGATGAGAGGTAGAGTGGGGATAAGTCTGCCTAATTAACTGGTGAAATATTAGCAAGCTCTTTGGCTTCACACAGAGACACATTCACCAATGGATTTTTTAATGATAAAGATGATCTCCATGTAACTGATACCTATGTTTATTTTTTGATCAGTTCCATACTTCCACAGGGAGTGTAGAAATATTTTATTAATCCTAAAACCCCACCAGTAAGCACTTAGTATTTATTGAACATAAAATAAGAGTAGGAATCAGAAAACTGAAGAGAAAAAAATGGAAGGACACACCAAAACATCACAAGAAAACTACAGGATCAGTATCTCTTGTGGATATAGATACAATGATCCTCAACAAAGTAGTCTGAAGCTAAGTTGCTGTGGTTTGAGTATTTGTTCCCCTCAAAGCTCATTTTGAAATGTAATCCCCAAAGTGTTAATGTTGATTGGTCCTGAAAGCTCTTTCCTCATGAATGAATCAATTTATGCATAAATTAATGGATTAATAAGTTAATGATTAATGGGTTATCACTGGAATGGGACTGGTGGCTTCATACAAAGAAGAAGGGAAACCTGAGCAGCATGTTCAGACCCTGAACTCAGGGTCACTGAGTTCCGTTCACCACCTTGGAATGTTGCAGAGGGTCCCTACCAGCAAGAAGGTCCTTACTAGATGTAGCCGCTCAACTTTGGACTTCTCAGCCTCCATAATTTAGGAAGTGAATTCCTTTTGTTCATAAAAAACCCAGTTTCAGGTATTCTTTATAAGCAACAGAAGTCAGATGAAGACATAAGAAAAGAATTGTAAACTATATAAACCACATATACTGGTACAAGGAATCACACACTGATGTAATGGGATTTTTCCCAATAATGAAAGTTGGTTTAACATAAAAAAATAATTAATATAATACATCATATCATTATAATAAAGAAGGATAACATGATAATCTCAACAGATACAGAAAAAAATTGATAAAATTCAGTACTCCTTCATAATAAAAATGTTCAACAAAATAGGAATAGATGGGAACTTTCTCAATCTGATAAAGGACATATATAAAAAATGCACAGCTAACATTATCCTTAATGATGAAAGACTGAATACTTTCCCCCTTAAGGTCAGAAACAGAATAAAGAAGTTTGCTCCTGCCAACAATGTTACTCTATTCAACATTATTTTAGAGCAGTGTTTTTTAGCCTTTTTTATCTCACAGCACACTTGAACCTATAGTTAAACTTTCATGGCACACTTAAATTATGTTGATCAAAGAAAAAGTGTAAAACAAAAATACTTACTGTGCTTTGAACTTACCTTCAACAGTAACTTAATTAATGATCTTCTAAAATTTTTGCAGTACACCTAAGATCCTCTCACAGCATATCAGAGTGCAGGTACATACCAGTTGAAAATATTGTTCTAGAAGTTAATTAGGAAAGAATGAAATAAAAGACATTCAGATTGGAAAGGTAGAAGTAAAGTTATCTCTATTTGTAGATGACTTGATCTCCTATATATAAAATCCTAAGAAATCCATTATAAATTATCAGAGCTACTAAATGACTTAAGCAAGAGTGCAGGGTACAATATTAAAAAATTGTATCCTATACATCACCAATTATAAATCTGAAAACACATTAAGAAGACAATTCCATTTCTGATAGCATCAAAAAGAATAAAATTTAGGGATAAATTCAATAAATGTGTAAAATTTTGACTCTGAAAATCTCACAATATTGTTGGAAAAAAATATAAAAACCTAAATAAACAAAAAATTAAAATCTTTTATAGTTTGAGCTTTGAGCAGCTTCCCTTGGTCATGGAGCCATTGTTGGCACTGGGTCCTCAGCAATCACGGTGAACTTATGTTAGATTGTGCAGGACCACTGAGTTCATATGTGTGTGTTCCTTTGAGGTTTGTTTTTTGGATATAACTTAGACAGAAAGAATGATGAGAAGTTAACTCTCTTTTGGAATAAGAATACATTATTTAAAAGGGAATTGAGATTCAAAGAAGAAATTACTTAGATATAAAGGCTGTGGCTGAATTGTAGTATGTTTATATTTTAAAAGTTAGGAAATAACTAAAAAATTATTTAAAAACTTACAAAATTACACATGAAAAAAGCCAACAATCCCATATATCAATGGGCAAGAGACATGAATAGAACCTTCTCTAAAGAAGACAGACGAATGGTGAACAAACGCATGAAAAAATGCTCATTATCCCTAATTATTAGAGAAATGCAAATCAAAACCACCCTGAGATACCATCTAACCCCAGCGAGAATGGCCCACATCACAGAATCTCAAAACTGCAGATGCTGGCATGGATGTGGAGAGAAGGGAACACTTTTACACTTCTGGTGGGACTGCAAACTAATACAACCCTTTTGGAAGGAAGTATGGAGAACCTTCAAAGAACTCAAGCTAGACCTCCCATTTGATCCTGCAATCCCATTACTGGGCATCTACCCAGAAGGAGAAAAAGTCCTTTTATCGTAAGGATACTTGTACTAGACTGTTTATTGCAGCTCAATTTACAATCACCAAAATGTGGAAATCACCTAAATCCTCACCAACCCAGGAATGGATTAACAAGCTGTGGTATATGTATACCATGGAATACTATTCAGCCATTAAAAAAATGGAGACTTTACAGCCTTAGTATTAACACGGATGGAAGTGGAACACATTATTTTTAGTAAAGCATCACAAGAATGGAGAAGTATGAATCCTATGTACTCAATTCTGATATTGGACAATGAATGACAAGGGGATGGGGGTGAGCAGAGAGAGGAAGAAGGAAGGAGGAGTGGGGAAGGGATTAGCAGAGAGAGGGAAGGGGGAAGGGGTGGGGTCTTGGTGTGTGCCACACCTTTTGGGGGCAAGACACCATTGTAAGAGGGACTTTACCTAACAAATGCAATCAGTGAAACCTGGTTTCTTGTACCCTCAATGAATCCCCAATAATAAATTAAAAAAAAAAGAACTTACAAAATTGATTTAAAGTGTAAATAATATTTATGGGTCTGAAGAATTAATGTAGCTGAGATGGCAATATTCCTCAAATTTATGTACTGGTTCGGAGCAAACCCTATCAAAGTCTCAACTATCTTCATTGCTGATATTGACAAAATGGTCTCCAAATTTGCATGGACTCTGAAGGAATGGAAATAGGCAAAACATTCTTAAAAATAACTAAGTTGAAGGGCAGATGCTTTCTGATTTCAAGACTTACCGTATCGTACCATAAAGCTACAATAATTAAGAACTTACATTACAGGCATAAAGATAGACATAGAGAGTAATGGAATAGAATTAAGAGTCCAGAAATAAACTCTTGCATCTATTATCAGTTGTTTTTTGACAAGGATATCAAGACAATTCACTGGGGAGGAGAAAGATTTCTTCAGCAAATGATGCTATGACAACTGAGTGTGTATATGTGAAAGAATAAAATTTGACTCCTAGCTCACATCACACACAGAATTTACCTCAAAATAGATAATAGACCTAAACATAAAAGCTATATCTGGGGATAGTGGCCCACACCTGTAGTCCTAGCTACTTGGGAGGCTTAAGAGGGACGATTATGTGAGCCCAGGAGTTTGAGACCAGCCTGAGTGATATAGTGAGATTTCATCTCAAAAAAAAAAAAAAAACACTATGAAACTTATAAATCTCTTAGGAGAAAGTATATGTGTGAACTGAATGATGTGTGAATTATAGTTTAGTAAAGCTGATTTTGTTTTAAGGAAAAGAAAAATGAGAGGGGCAATGGAAGAAATCTACTACATTCATGTCCTAATGACTCCTGTAACAAATTATCACAAACTAAGTGGCTTAAACCAATAAACACTTGTTCTGTCACAGTTTTGGAACACAGAAGTTCAAAATCAGTTTCACTGGGCTGAAATTAAGGTGCTGGCACAGCTGCACTCCCTCCAGATGCTCTGGGAGAAAATCTGTTCCTTGTTTCTTCCAGCTTCTGTGACTGCCAACATACCTTGGCTTGTGCAATCCCTATCAAAGTCCCACCTAGCCATATGGACAATATGGCCCCCAAATTTGTATGGAACCTCAAGGGAGCTAAATAGCCAAAATACTCCAGTCTCTGCCTACCTGGTCACCATGCCCCCTTTACTTCCATGTGTCTCTTTGTTAAATCTCCTTCTGTTCACTTTTGTGAGTATACATCTGATTGCATTAGGACATATTGGGATAATCTGTCCATCTCAAGGACCTGTACATAGCCACATCTGCAAAGGTCATTTTTCTCTATGTTCAAAGCATAGCTTCAGAAAAATTTAATACAGCTTATTTGACGGAAGAATGACTCATGAATTAGGCATCACTCAGAACACTCAGAGGTTCAGAGAGCTCCACCCAGCAAAGCAAGCAGCGAACTTTTATAGGCCAAACATGGAAGCAAAATAGAGAAATTACTTGACAGGCTACAGCTAGGTGTTTGCCTTATTCAGATATGGTATGATGAGGCATTTGCCTTCATAGATATGATCTGCCCAGTTGGCTGCCTGTGATTGGCTGAAACTTGGCTATTTGTGATTGGCTAAAATCCCTGGTACAAAGTACACTCCTAAATTAGGTTCACTTTGTTTACTGCTAAATTAGGTTGCAGTTTGTTATGTAGGAACTGGAAGTAATAGAGACAGCCTCTCAGACTACCAGTTTCCTGCTTATTTAATTTGATACTTAAAAGGTAGTGTTTGTAGGGTCTAGGGTTTAGGATCTAATGTCTTTGGTGAGGCTTTAACTGGCCGACCTCAGAACCCAACAGGTGTATGTTTTAATGCATTTCTTTTACAGCAGATGTGTTTAAAGGCCATGTCTACTATAAATTGTCTATGTTGGGTAGTAAATTTGAGGGAAAAAGACCGAGTGACTTTTAATCTCATGGGTCTACTACCTAGAAATGGTATTAGATTTCCATGTTTCCATGTTATATTTAATAAACAAGTCAAGAATTTTAAATATTATTACCCAATGAACTTTTCAAGTTTCAGGCTATCCAAAGATTTGTGGTAAACATGGTGTGTATTTGAGACTAACTGTGATGCCTCGTTTTGGTTTGGTTCAGAACCAGGTTTCTATAAAGTTTCTGATGTTTTCCAGAAACCTTATAGAGTCATGAAACATTTTTTTTGTTCCTTTTATAAGTTCCCGTATAAACTGTGAATTGCTATAAACATGAGAGATCATTTTATTGGACATGTCCTCTCTGATAGTTCTCACTATCGTACCTAATCACAGGTCCCCTGACACGACTTTAGGTTTCTAGAAAGAGGGAAGATAATGTCCCATAAATTGAAAACACAATATGAAGAGGTATGTTTTAAAATACATCCTGTAAGAATTCAAGGAGAGTGAAATTCATGTCAACTGTTTATTTTAAATTCCCATTTAACTCTTTAGAGAAGAGAATCTGAGACTTATGCATAAGAACCAGAGGAGATGAGCCAATATTTAAAATCAGAATTAGAATGTTTTCATGCAAATGGAAGTTTTGCCTCAGGGTAGTTACTTGAAAATGGTGCAGTTATTATGATCATATCACCATTATGCAAAAACCTTTGTAACTCATTTTTTGGATGTGATTATCTTCAGTTTGAACTTCTAAAGAATAGAGCTTATATTGCCATACAATAGTTCTTCATATTTGACCAGAATTTATCATTCAATCAACTTATTTACTTCACTTGCCATCCTTTACTCCAAGTGATCTGGGGTTATTTAAGAAAATCAAACTCACCTATATTTGCTACAACTGAGACTATTTCAAAAGAATTTGAGCTGAGGTTGGCAAGAAAATGGAGTTCTGACAAATTTTAAGTAATGGTAACTTAATGAAAATAAGTGACTAGGTACCAGAATTGAGGACCTTAAACAGGGCAATACTCATTTGGATGTGTTGGTTTTGGTGTGAGTGAGTTGCTCACATGCCTTACGGTTGTACTTTGTATACTGCCATTAAAAGCACAGAAGCCT
Source organism: Galagoides demidoff (assembly GCA_963574575.1). Classification (NCBI taxonomy): domain Eukaryota; kingdom Metazoa; phylum Chordata; class Mammalia; order Primates; family Galagidae; genus Galagoides; species Galagoides demidoff. Next base: position 14,562 of record CAUYQV010158075.1, on the reverse strand, counting down.
TCTCTTTTGGTACATCTCGTCTACCTTCAGCCAAATACAAATTTTTTGTGTGTATTTATTATTTATTTGGGACTGGTATAGACTCTAGGGAATGATACAGACATAGTCTGATTTCATAGGGACTGAGGTAGGTAGAAGCAGGCAAATAAAAATATATGTCATGGGTAATGATGTCATGGGTAATAAGTGCTTTGGAGAAAAATCAAAGATAAAGAGAGTGATGGAGTGGAGCTACTATTTGGATAAAGTGACCAGGAAAGGCCTGTCAGGTAGTGTGATGTTTAAGCAGATATTTGAAGTAGTAAGGAAACTTGATTTATGGATATTTTGGGGAGTGCCAGGGTTAAGGGCTGAATAGAGCATTCCCCAGAGGGAACAGGATTTTCAAAGAAGCATGCTTGGTTGACATTATAGACTGTGAGAGCAAACATCTTGTCTTGGGAGACCATTCAGGACAGTTTAAGAACTAAGAACAAATAGACAGAGGGGGAAAATGGATTTCTTCTGGAATAAAGTATCGTCTCTTGGTCAAAGCTGAGTTTAGAACATACTCCTTTCCTCTTGTCCTGCCTTCCAACCTACTCCTGAGCATTCAGACTCGCACTCCCTGTAGGTTTTCTGGTCTCAAATTATTTGAATAGAATACATCTAATCATACTATTTAGATATATGTTCATGCATTTAGGATGAGTTGTTCCCATTCAGGCATGGTGTTATTTAGCCTTTATTAGTGCATTATAGTCGAAGCACATAGCTAAGGGAGAGACAGGCTTAGACAGAAGAGGGAAATATATTACTTGAGCAATTATTTTTCACCTGAGATATCTTTGCTGAATTGTCTCTGTATCTACCTCACTCTTGGTTTCTAAAGACATGGTTTCTGTTAGGTCTGGAGTTACGTCTTTGTCTTCCTCAAATGTTCCTAAATAGCAAAATGAAAATTTCTGATTAGCCACAAGAAAGAATGTCTTCCAAATGAGAGTTTTAATGTTATAAAGGAGGAACCAAGACATAGTTGTAGAGATTAGAATTTGAGGGGCCCATAGAGCTCATTGCGAGTTCAACTCCTTCCATCCGCTTTTGGTAACATGAAAACCCTACAAGGCTGGGTAGAACGGGGAGGTTATATGTATGAAGTGCTCTCTGTGTAGACGTTTTCACATGAATCATCTTATTTTATCTGCTCTACAATTCTGTGAAATGTTGTCAGAGATTTTTGTTAGCTCTTCTCCATTTGCCCTCAAAGTCTACTCTCCACACTTCTTTATCATCTCTGCTCTGGGGGGCTAACCTTTATGCACCTCATTAACTGGACACCTTTGACAATGGGAAACTTGGGCTGGAGATGAAAGGGTGGAAAAGGAAAGAAGGCGTGGCCATGGTTTAATGGTGATGAGCAAAAGTTTATTGAACGAGAGGAAAGAAGAGGGTGGGAAATTTAGATAATAAACATAGGTGTTTTCTTCTAGATATCTGGGACTTTCTGTATTCTCCATTTTTCAAGCATAATTACATGTTTGATGTTTCAGTTCTATCAACATATCTGGATAGGATTGCATCTGTATGTGTCGATAAGAGGAAAATGTGAGGTTTCCCAGCTTATCTCAGTTTTCTCCAGCTTCGGCTTAGCATAAGTGAATAATTTACTTATTTGCTATAATCATGGAGACTTTTTCTTTCTGTCTCAATAGACATGATACAGTGTCTCCTGCCTATGGAATCTCTTTAAAGTTTATTTAGAATTAAATATTATGTGTGTGTATATATATAAAACATTTAATAATTGTATCATAGTTTCTGAATGTCTGAATAAGTGAAACAGTAAAGCGAACCATGGTCTGAATGGTATGCTTCAATTTGGAGAGTAAAGCCTGGAAAGAACTGTAAAAATGATATACAAATGTCATCACTCTGTCTTTTGTAACCTTTGTTTTCTGTTCTTCTTTTTTCCTTGAGCTTGAGCCAGTTTTTATTCTGTTGTATATGACTCTTTCCAGTAGACTGGATTTACATTGCTTGCAGCCTCGACTTGGCCCCTGAAGAGGTATTAGAGGAGCAGTTTAAAGGTAAGCGAGTTATGCTGGGAGCTAAGTGGTTGAGGGAAAACAGGACACAATTGTCCAGACTAGTTGCTCTGGGAGCAAGGTTGTCTGGAGGGTGTAAGTTTAACTTAATGGCTTTGGCAGTGGCCAGAGGCTGTGGTTAAAGAATGTCTCAGAGAGGGGCAGAGTAAAGGGGCTGCTTTCTGGAGTTCAGTTGTAGTTCAGTTGTAGTTCAGTTGCTGGTAATTTCCATCTTATCTTTAGCTAATTCAGTATACTATTGGAGTTTGGGGGCTTGTAGAGCTCTGAGAAGGGGAATATAGGAAGGTCATCAGCCAGCTAGAGGGGAGGGAAGCGTCCCTGAGCAGAGCACTGTTGGCTGTGAATGTAATAGAGAGCTGAGCTATTTATCCTTAGACACGTTAGTGGCATTCCTCATGCTTTTGTTTCTTCCTTCTCAATAAGGAGAACTCCATTGGCAATAAATCGGCTTAAAACGTCCAGGGAGGATTTTTGACTGTAAAACTGTATGACTTTGTTTTTTATTCACCATAAATATTTATATTTTAAGATGGACTCCAAACCCCATAATGAAAGATTTTAAAAACAGTCAGAGCCCAGCAGAAAGATGTGTGAAGATAATGGAAACCAGGCTGCTGAGCCTAAAAGAATTTCATGTGCTCTGTCCAGCTCATCTGTTCTTTCCGTCCTGGTTTTGATGGAAGTTTATTAAGAAATACGTATGGATGGGATAGCAGAGGGAGGACACGCACTACACCCAGAAAAGAACTTTTTATCTAATGATGTGCTGCTACTGCAGGAAGGGCTGAGGGTTAGGAAGCTATCTGGTTAATAAAAATATTAGGCACTCTGTAAATGTTGGTTATATTGGATAGAGGAAAAGTACATTTATGGCCATAGATGATGACCTTAATTAAGGGCCAGAGAAATTAAAAGGGTCTGTTACTGATCTTCAGAGGAGCCCTGGAGGAAGTGTTTGGACAGATTAGGAAAATGTATCATCTTGACAGGGAGAAAAATAACTGGACAAACATGTGTGTTCAGGTTCACTAGCATTATCTCAAGTTATAGGGAACTTCTTAGCAGGCTAAGACACATTTTTAATAAAACTGAGGAACAATTTTGAGGACAGAGTAGAATTTCTGAATGATTTCAGAAGTAGTTTTCAAAGAGGTGCTCAGGGAGATACCTCCAGGGGTTGCCTCACAATTGTAGTGTGCCAGAAGACCCCGACTTGGATTCTAAAAGATTCATATCTGAAGAGTTTCAAATTGGCTTAAAAGGAAAGGGCATTGGGATCTGAGTTACCCATTTATGGCAGATGAGTTTGCTCATTCATTTGTTCTATCAGCCTTTGTTGAAAAAAGACTATGTGCTAGGTTTTCCAAAAAGCACCTTTTGGTGAAATGCAAGAACACTGCCCTTCTCAGAAGGTGGGAGTTTTGACATTAAGGGAAGAAGCTGTTCTGGAAGAGAGCTCCTGGGACTTGGTAAGAAGCCCATGTGTGTGAAGCCCAGGTAATGCTCCCAGGTGGAGGGATGGAGGCGCAAATCAAGGCCTCGGACAAATGTTCCATGGGCCTTTGGGGTGTTTCCACCATTTGCTTATTTAAAATGTCCTTTTTGATTTTTAGCTCCTCCTTTATTATTATTATTTATTTTTTGCCAGGAAAGTTCTTCAATTTCTGTGTGAAATACAGACATTTTAGCTAAGAAAAAAGTGAACTGTGCAGTTTTCTCTGGTAAAGATATTCTCCGTATCTCCTACTTTTAGTTCATCCATATCTACCTCTCCATTTCCTATTATTTTCTAATCTTTCATATTGATTTATCTCTTTTCCCAGTACAGTCAATGTTTGGGCAAATTTGGTTTTGGCTTTAACACACATGGAAACTATTTGAGTTTTTAAATATCCAAGGTCTTTGCTGTGGCTTCTAATGTGTCTCTCCCAAGTTTCTAATAATAACTTCCTCTGATCTTTCTGGTGGCAGCCAGGAGCTACGTGGGTGATTGAGTAGCTCTTTCTAAATGTAATTTATTGCGCTTTCCTTCATTGGAGGAGATGACTATACTTGGATAGAAAAAGAGTTATAATATGGTTGATTTAGTTTGATATTTAAATTCTCTCAAGTAGTCATTGTGCATAAGCTTTCAGGGCTTAGGGTAGGAGGTTGGTATAAGTAGCAATTGCTTGTTTTCTCTCATTCACTTGCTCTAAAAATTTTCCAGGTTTATGGAAATTGAGTGACAGTGTGTAATAGCAGTACATCTTTTCCCAAAGAATATTGATACTTTTTTTTTTTTGTAGCCAACTTCTTTGTGCTTTAGTCTTCATTCCTATTGGATAATAGTTTTTCTAACTAAAAAAAAAAAAAGTTAATTTGTTTACTACATATTCACTTTAAAGTGAAAAAATCCTGGAGTTGGAAGTAATCTTAGAAATTCTTTATTTATCCTCCCCACCACCATTCGGTGAAGAATTACATTTAGCATTCACACCCTACTTGAATAGTTCTATTAAAGTGAGTATTATACCTCATGGAAAACCTCTCATTTGTAAAATTATAAAATTATAAAAAAATTATACACTGAGTAAAAATGTATCTCCATTTATTTCTATTCATTTATTCTGAATGATGTTCTGTAATCAAATTTTACCCATTTAAAAATGGTTACCATGTCCCATGGCCTGCTTTCTCCCAGAGCAAACATCCACGGTCAATTCATAGGATGTGGATTTTAGGTCAATCATCGTCCATTTGTTTCTTCAATCCACAAAAGTTTTTCGAGGACTGATCCATGTTGGGTATTGTGTTGTCCAATGAGGTACGGAGGCAGATAACAATTAGAACCTTAACTCCAGAAGTTGAGCATGTCATGTGAAAGATGGGTAAATAAAAATTAAGAGTTTAACATGATTGATGCTAAATACAATTATATTCTAGATGATATAGAACACATATACAGGTATCAAAGACAGTTTGTTTACCTAAAGAGTTATCTACATTGAGACTTGAAGGACAAGAAACATTAAACTGAGCAATAGCAGAGGCACAGAAATATGGCAAAAGTGAAAAGGGAGTATGCTATAGTGGTGAAAGAGAAGACTAGGGAAGGACTGCAGAGGATGGACAGGGCTCAGATGGTAAAGTCTTGTCTGCTAGGAGTCTGAACTTTATGCTGAATATTATGCATAGTTATTGAAGTATTATAAATAGGGGATCATCTTGATCATCTTGGCAGCAGGTAAAGGGAGAATGGGTTAAAGTAAAGCGAACCTGGAGTCCAGGGTCCTATGGAGGCTACTGAGGCAGTTAAGGAAGAACTTTTGAAGGTGTGAATTTGGTGAGTTGAGGAAGAAAGAGACAAAGATAATAGACAGAAAAGATGATTAGAAGAAGGACATATCCACTGCCCTTGTTTTTAAGCTGTGCTATGCATTAGAACCTAAAAAGTTTTTAAAAAGATATTATTACCTGAGACCCACCCGCTGCAATTCTGATTCATTACTATGGGCTGCAGACTGGACATCAAGATTTTTAAAAGCTTTCCAGGGAATTCTAATTGTATATCAAAGTCTGAGACCCAGTGAGCTATGCATTTCAATGACTGAATAGGTAGTAGCTTTCAGTGACCTATTTATGTGATACCAAGAAGAGGACAAAATGCTAAGATGTGTTCTGATCAAGTAGGAAAATTACTTCCTTGGATCAGGACACTTTTTTATTAATAAAGGCTCAGAGCATTTATTTCCCATTTTGGTGGTCACACCACATTGTTTCATACAGTAAATTTATAATGAACTAACCTACATGCCTCTTTCATAGCAATTATGCTAAACAAGTTCTCTTCCTGTTCCCACATTTGCCGTTGATATTTTAGACCTAAATGCAGGTCTTGGCATTCAGCCATGTTTAATACTACTGTGTGAGGTTTAGCTCAAAGCTCAACAAATCTTGATCCTTTATTTAAACTCTCTTATCTTTGTCATCTATAGACTAAGACATGCATTCTAAGTCTTTAAGCAGATAATTGATAAAAGGGATTAAATAGGACGAGGGTAATAATTATTGAGTTTCAAGGGAGTATAAAATACTCTGGTAGGTGTTTATGTGTGGGCGTGGGTATGGGGATGTGTTTGCATGGACTCATAGGGTAAAGTTGGGGTTGCAAAGATATACTTACCAAGCTTTAAAGCTTGGAGGCTCACATTTGCAGCTCAGATAAAGTATTTTATTCAAAGATCCTGGGAGGTCTAGTTGGGTGAATTCTGCTCTGTGAATTTCTGTAATATTCCCAGAAAGTGGCCCTCTCTTTAGAAAAATCTGATGCAGTTTCAAACACTACATTATGACCTCTACATTGTGAGACATTGTGAGAATTCTTAATTTTCTGATTTACAGAAATTCTCAAAGAAGTCTCTTGATAAAGGCCCGATAGTCTATTAAAAGCTATTGGGTCAGAAGATCTTCCACAAACTGTAATTTATAATATCTTAAGAATAAAGGTTGGGAAATGACCACGAATATCTCTTTCTTAGGAGAAAAATGCTTTTTAAGCCTCTAGATGAGTTGAATAAATGCTGTTTTGTTAAAGCATTTTGACTTTAACCTCAGGGATCTGAAGAGGTCAGAAGTCCAAGTATCACCAAACAATAAAGCACTTGTTACATTGACCAAGGAACATAAATGTCATTTTCTGAAAACTGATGGCAGGCCACAGATAAACTGTGAAACTCGCTACTGCACTTTCACTGGGTTCCATTTAGGAGAACTGTACTAGACAGAGGCCTTTGACTCAAGAGCTTTTATTGTAGACTTCCCTCTCAAAGTGAATCTTTTCTGAATTATAGACTTCAGCAAAAAAGGATTTATTGTGTAACACCCAAAGGCACATTTAACCACAGCGAGATGAACAGGATTTTTACTGTGAGTGAAGAAGGGCTGTTGGAGTTCTGAAGATTTCTTCTGGAAAACAATTTTTGCAGAATTATACAACTAATTAAAACAATGTAAGTTATTCGGGCTGATCCTACAAAGAATTTTGAAGAAGGTGAGGTTCTTTTCTGGTCCTGCTGCTCCATTCTCTGGTTCCCTCTACCGACATGCCTTATCCTAGGACGTCTCACGCCTCGTGTGCTGGGTCCAGGGCTGCCCTTGCACCAACACCCTGTTAACATTAACACATCAAATCTAAGCCTTTGGGCAGCATGCTTTAGTGGCCTGCTTTGAATCTTATTCTAGCAGCATCCTCATAAAACCCTATTTCATTCATTTCTACAAAGAGTTCTCCCTGGGGGCATATATCTTTAATATTTTACTTCATCTTGAGGTCAAATGACAGAAGACAGTATGAACATTTCCTATTTATGCTTGTAGGATACATTGCTAGGAAGCAGGGTGAATGACTCCAGTGGATTCCAAGCTGCCCAGTCTTCCCTCCTCATCTCTACCCTGCCGCTCCTTGCTCATTCCCCTCCTGCCTCATGGCTTTGCTCTTGTTCTTGGTACATCCCAAACATGCTCACCTTCAGGTTTGCCTTGCTACTTTCTGTTATTTTGAGAGTGAAATCTTCCCTTATTAGTCTATCTAAAAATTTCACCTTCTCTTCCTAGATACTCCATAGTCCCCTTCCCTGCTGTGTTTTTCTCATAGCATTTACTACTGCCTGACATCCTACTGGTAGATTGACTTGATTGATTGTCAATCTACCATATCTAAATATAGCTATATCAGTACACAGATTTTTGTCTGTTTTGATTATTGCTCTATTCTGTGTCTAGAACAGTGCCAGGTAACTAATATTTCCCAAATATGTACTGAATGCACAAATTAATCCTACTTAGAGATGAAGGTTGGTTGCCTATGATTTACTACCTCTCCCATTGACAGGCTTATGTCCCCTCCCCTCAAATCTAGGTGAGATCTGTGACTGATTGACCAATAGAATATGGTTGAAAGGACACCGCCAGTTTCCAGGATCAGGCATTAGGAGATCTCCATTTCCCATCCAGGGGTGGGAGACCTGTGGCTTAAAGGAAACCTGTGACCTTTCTGGGCCTTCAGTACAGCCTTTTGACTGAATACAAATTTTTTTTTTTAATTTCTTATAGCATAACTGTGTACATTAATGCATTCATGGGGTACAGTATGCTGTTTTCATATACATTTTGAAATACTCTCATCAAACTGGTTAACATAACCTTCATGTCATTTTCTGTTCTTACTCTACTTTTAGAAAGATTCACTTGTACCCTTGTAAGATAAACCATAGAGGTGACCCCACCATGGAATACTATGCAGCCCTAAAGAAGGTTGGAGACTTTACCTCCTTCATGTTTACATGGATGAAATTAGAAAATGTTCTTCTTAGCAAAGTATCTCAAGAATAGAAGAAAAAGTGTCCAATGTACAAATTTTATAGAACAAATCCTTTCACTAAAAGGGGAGCAACAGAGAAAGATGAAGCTTGTCTTGCCTTCTTTGGTACTAAAAAAAGAACAAGGATCGTGAAATCAGAAGGCCACAGGCCACCCCTGATAGAGAAGCCTAAGCAGTTGACAGAGAGGCCTCCATGGAAAGTAATTGAAGTTCTTGGTCACCAGCCTTCAGGCCCCTGCCAGTAGCCAGCAACAACTTGCCAGCCATGTGAGTGAGCTATCTGGGAAATAAATCCCCCAGCCCCATTTGAGCTATCCCAGTTGAAGCTGTATAAGTTGTTTTCCTGAAATCTGTACCATTTTAAATTCATGAACTTTTTTGGAGTGGTTTGTTTTCTAACAATTAGTAAGTGGAAAACGCATTTTATGAATCTACCTTGTAGAAATAAAGATGCCAGAGAATAAGAAGAGATGTATATGGGAATTTTTTTTTTTTTGAGACAGAGTTTCAAGCTGTTACCCTGGATAGAGTGCTGTGGTGTCACAGCTCACAGCCACCTCAAACTCTTGGGCTTAACCAATTTTCTTGCCTCAGCCTCCCAAGTAGCTGGGACTACAGGCACCTGCCACAGTGCCCAGCTATTTTTTTTTTAATTGTTGCAGTTGTCATTGTTGTTTTAGCTAGCCCAGGCTGGGTTTGAACCCTCCAGCCTCAGTGTATGTGGCCGGTGCCCTACCCACTGAGCTATGGGTGCCACCCTGTATGGGAATGTTTATGACAGTATTATTTATGATTTAAAAATAAAAAGAAAGAAGGAAAATAACGTAGAAAAAACTTGAATGCCTATCTTCTACATTATGGTCAAAAGTATTACATAGGTCTATTGTGGACTCTATTGGGCTATTAAAACAAATGAGTTAAAGCCATATATTAGCATGGAAAGCTATCTAGAACCTATTGATAATGCAAAAAAGCAGGTTTCAGAGCAAAATGGTTAATCACACATACATAAAAAGCAAACACTATTATTATGTACACTTCACATGTATTTATGTAGGCATAAAAATGTGAAGATTTTACACACCCAATTATGAACACTAATTCTGTCGAGAGTATGAGATTGAGTAGGGAAGTGGGAAAATGTTTTTTTTATATGTTTAAATTGTTACAAAAATAATTACAGAATAATTATTCTTGTAGTTAAGAAAGTATCTTGGGTCCCAAGGAAAGCGGTGGTGTTATGCGACTCTGAGTGTAGTAGATACGTATTTGTTGAGGAGGAAAATGGTTGCTGGGGAGAGGGCTGCAGGGGCTGGTAGCATTGAACCAACTTTTTTTCCATTGCTACTGCCGATGGCTTTGGTTAGAGCATCAATACAAGGACAATGAAGAGGAAAAAGAGGAAGGAGTGCCCGTAGTCTGATGCAGTTGGCCTTCCCAAGTGTTAGGAGAGAGAAAATCTTCACCACGGGTATGACAAGGGCAGGGTTTTTGGTGGTTTCATAACCTGGCTATAGAGATTTTCGAGTGGACAACAAAATCTGTCTCGTCACTCATTCTGAAAGTTGTCAAACATCTTTGACTTCTTTCTGTGGAATCTTCATAAAAATAGATTCTTAGAGGCTGAGTGGTGAATAATTTTCCCACATGTGTAAGAAGGGGAGCACACTTTTGTCATGCAGTGGTTTACTGGTGATGGAGAGAGGTGACAGAAAAAGCAGGACATGCTTTGAAGCCTATGGACCCATCCGTCACTAGTGGTGAGGAGGTGGAAAGAGCTAAGGTCTAAGTTAGAATAACCAGACTCTGATCTTAGGGTTTCTTGCAACTAGCTGGCTGATCTCTCTGAGCCTGGTTTCCTTTTCTATATGGAGAGATGATGTAAGAAAGAAAGATTACGTCTTTCACTGCCTGTATGAAACGATTACAATCTTTGCTGTCCTGCAGTGCTTTACAAAAACAAGTAATGTCTTTCCAGTAGCTAGATGGCACCACGACCTCTAACATTTCTGTTTTAAAATCTAATTGCAGCCTGGGCTAAATATGTGTGCTTCCCTCCTTCTGTGATGGCATTTGTCGAAATGTATGACTTCTTAGATTAAAAGGAATTTAGTCAGGCTGCTTTGAGATGTTATGGCTCTCTTCATAGAAGATTCATCATAGATAAACCTGAAATCTTTGAGAAAACGAAAAGCCAGCCTTTTACAGAAAGCCAACCTTTCACTCTATTATAATTGTCCCTTGGGTCTGCATTGCCCTAATTTCATCAGAGTTCTTTGTTATATCCTAAGAAGAGATGCTGACAGGCCTAGCCTGAGGGACTGAAATTATATGAGGAGAGTTGTGTTTATTTAGGAAAGGTTCTGTCCTTACCATGTCTCTAGATCAAGGGGGACAGACTTACTAGGCTTTGTTGATTGTAGACTCAGAGATCTTAGCAATCCCTGAGCAAGCCAAGTTTTACATGTTACAACTATGTACGTGAAACCCACAGAGGTTAAGTGATTTTTTTCAAGTTTCTCTGCCAAAATAGTATATGATATGTAGTCCCAGACTCCCATCCTAGTTTTTCCACCTGACTGCTGCTGCCTATTTTGTTTTTGTTTCTGTTTGAAACTTAGATGATCTGCCTTGGTTGTTAAATGGATATTTGCAGGATTGCTTCATAGTTGCAAAAGAAAGCAAGGGGAGGCGGTAATGGAATCTCATCCGCAGGATAGAATTTCAAACTAGTATTTGTAGCTCCCTTATCACCAATGAGCGAGAGAGCAAGGGTGATTTGGACAACTGGGGAATCATGTGTGATAAACTCTCTGTGATTACAGTTCTCCATTTCTTAAAAAGAGGGTTCAGTAATATTTTGTCTGGCTTACCATATTGTACTAAAAATCACATGAGAATTAAGGACAGTAGGAATTAACAGAGTAAAACTTTAGAGTTTTCTAAACACTGCTTTAGAAAGAGCCCATTATTGTTATTTCTGTGTCCAAAGAAGTTGGTTTTTCTTCTCTTGAATTTATGTTCTAGTTATTTAAAACGGCTTTTATCAGGGACTGAAGAACACAGGTGATGAGCCCTCTCCCTCCTTAGCTTTACCTGTGTTGATTTAAACAGAGAAGAGTTGCGTGTGCAGCCTCGTTACCATACAGCTCATTACCTTGGTTTTTCTTTCTTCAAGTGTTAGGCTAGCGCATCGTGAATTCCAAGAAGTCACTAGGATTTTGGAAATAGGCTTGAAAGAATGTTGCTGCTTTATTGGGTAGCACATTGTCCAGTAGTCATATTTTTTTCCTCTCCATTCTTCAAATTAAAAATTAAATACACATGGTTTATATTTTTCCTTTTATGGTTTTATTTACAAACTTTTCAAGTCCCTCTGTACTATGTTGCAACTGTAAATCACTTTACTCAGATCTCTGAGATAGGGTGGTGAATAGTTTTAGGAAATGATACTGATACTGATTTGATATTCTGGGGATAGTGTTTCTTTGTCTGAAAACTTTAAAATGAAGAAAATAAATTGAAGGGACTTGACAGAAATAGTTGCGTGTATAATGTGCATTGAGTATGAAAATACCCAGTGGCAAAAAGCAACTATGAATTCACCAACACTATTTACCCGAATGGGTGTCTCACTAGTCACAAAAAATACACATATGTTTAACACTAGACATGCCTAGGAATTTAGGTGCAATTTCTCCCCAGCTTCCCCTAAGCTCTTAAACTGTAAATTGGGAACCATTGGTCTAGGAGAGTAAATATCCCCAGTGAATTGGGTTGGAGATATATAATCTATATTAAGCAGCAGCTAAAGTGAATTGGGAACTTACCATGTTCCATGGACTATGAAAAATTGCTTTATACTTACTAATTTAATCTTCTTAACAGTGGTATGTAGGAGGCGCTACCTTTGTCTCCATGTAAGTCACTTTTCAAGGTCACATGTTTTTAAAGACGGCCCCAGATGAGTTTAATGTATATCCTTGGTTAAGAACCATTGTTCTAATTTTACCTTCCTCATTTTATATTTGAGGAATTTGAGATCCAGAAGGGGAACGAGTTACTCTCATGCCTAATCTAATATTAAATCTTGACTATCACAAATATAAACTTTTTTTTTTCTGTTTTGCAGTGATTTACAGAGACAAAAGTCCTTCTGCGTGGCTTGCTGTATGACTAGGAAGATAGGACTTAGGCTACAAAATGTAAATAACATAAATAACTTAAGCTGTGTGGAAAACTAAGTGGTGGCACAAAGTAAAAATAGTTAGTGGAGAGAGGCATCTCTAAGGCAGGCTTCGGCATGGAGGTGGGTCTTTAAAAACAAGGAGAACTTAGTGATGCAAGGAGAAGGAAGGGGATGTTTCCAAGCAGGAATAATAGCATGGAAACAAAAAACAAAAAAACAAAACAAGAATTCTACTATCTGTAGACCTTGTAGTAGTAGAACTGGCTTGGAATTAGGAGTTGGAATGCCAGATAAAACTCACCCCAGGTGAATTGTCGATATTATTGTCTATTTCCAGACACAGACATGATGGTAAATAGATAAGGGGAGTCCTACTCAGGACCCTCAAAACAGTACCCCAAACAACTTTCGGTGGTGGAACTTTTAATAACAGTGTTTAACTACGTTAGCATTCTTAAATTTCAAAGGGAGTTGACAAGATGGTTAACTTAGTTTGAGGTTTTACAGTTTGTTCGCTGACTGTCTCATTCTCACTCCAGCTGAGTGGGCCTGTCTGTGGTCATATGGACCTCAGAAGTTTTCACACCGTGACATTGACTCTGGCTCAGAAAGAGAAGACAATTAGAAGTCCAGAGTCCCTCTTCAGGAAGAATTTACTTATTTATTGTTGTTTATTCATTTTCGTGGAATTTCAAAAATTAAACTGAGATCACTGTAAATCCACATGTGGTTATAGAAAATAACACAGAGAGACTCTATTGTGCCCTCTACCCAGTTTCCCCCTTGGATAACATCTTAGTACCCTCTACCCAGTTCCCGCCCCCCAAGATAACATCTTAGTAAACTAGAGTTCAGTGTCACAGCCAAGATGCTGACATTTATACAGTCAAGACACAGAATGTTTCTCACTCCACAAGGATGTCTCTTGCTGTCCTTTTATAATAGCCAAACTCTGTTCCTTCTGCTTCCAATCTCTCCTCAACCTCTGATAGCCCCTGATCTGTTGTCCATTTCTGTAATTTTACTATATACGTCTCTCAAAATATTATGTAAATGGAACAGTGCAGCCTGTATGATTTAGAGATTGTCCTTTTCCCCTCTCAGCATAACTCTCTAGAGATTCATTCAAAATATTGCACGTATCAATAGTTTGTCCCTGTTTATTGTAGTTTTTAAATATGTCTCTTGGCATAGTGTTTTTGGAGTGTAGTCCTGATATCACATATACTTTCCTCTTCACAGCCCCCACTTCAAGTGAAGTGTAGAAATCTTACCTGCCTTTAGATCTCATTATCCTTCCCCATTTATGACATAATACAAGGTCCCCCTTTGTACTGGTTTCGTCCTTTAAAAATTTATGTATTTTCTTTGTGTGTGTTTGAGTTACTGCTTTTCAAGTGAAGTATTTAAATAGGTGGTATTTTAAGTCACTTGGTTTTAAGTGACACTTGGTTCTCAAAATCAGTGTTTCATATTCTTTCTTGTTGTCAATGACCTCTTTGAGAATCTAATCAAAGCCATATACCTCTGCTCCCAAAATGTGCCAATCATTCAGGAAGTTCATAGATAGAATATAGTGCCCTGGTAAAGAATCCCTTTCCTAAGGATCAGTAACATGTGAGCTATGAAGCTAAAAAACCCCACCAATAATGGAATGGAAAATAAATGATTAGGGGAGATAGGACACAGTGCTCTTTGTGTGACTTAGGCTGGGCAGTCCCTGCAGTCCAGCTTTATCTAAAAAAGTCCATTTGGTTTGCTTAGATAGAAAGAGGATTCTTCTGTTAGTTCTTTTTTTTTTTTTTTTTTTTGAGATGGAGCCTCAAGCTATCCCCCTGGGTAGAGTGCCATGGCATCACAGCTCATAGCAACCTCCAACTCCTGGGCTCAAGCGAGTCTCCTGCCTCCGCCTCCCAAGTAGCTGGGAC
>CAUYQV010158074.1:0-16769 GCA_963574575.1 Galagoides demidoff | reverse complement strand
AATGGCCGGGCGTTGTGGCGGGCGCCTGTAGTCCCAGCTACTTGGGAGGCGGAGGCAGGAGACTTGCTTGAGCCCAGGAGTTGGAGGTTGCTATGAGCTGTGATGCCATGGCACTCTACCCAGGGGGATAGCTTGAGGCTCTGTCTAAAAAAATAAAAATAAAAAAAAAAATAAATGAATGGTTGACTTGCAGAAGGCCTTGTGGGCAAGAAATGTGTGTTTCTAATGAGCTCTGCCCCTTTCTAGTGCTGCATGTCTGTGGCAAACTTTTAACCTTTCTCTTAGCCTCAGTTTTCTCATTTGTCAAGCAAGGAGAACAGACACTATTGCCCTCACGAGGCAGTCGCTTGCCAGAACACTCAGTGGCACCCCTCAACTCCACCCAGCCCGCACTACGCTTTGTGTGGCTCTGTGGCAGGGATACATTTTAATGAAGAATAAAGTTGCCTGAATCTCCCTTTGCATCATATCAGTAAAAATAGTCAAACCCATCCAATGAGCCTTGCAGAAATTATAAGATGGCAAAAAAGGACAAATCATTACGAATTAGAGGTTTTTTCTTTGGAGACCACATTATGTCATCTCATTTTTATTGAGTCTTTTCCGTGAGGCAAGAACTGGGCTCAGTATGGAGCGTTTGGGATCCTATTCCATTCTCAACATGGAACAATGGAGTTCCTCACACGCATCAGGCGTTTTTCTGATCCAAGGCCCCTGTTGCACTGTAATTATTATCTAGAATATACCTCCATTTACCCACCTGGCCAGCAATCTCACGTCTACACCATGCTCTAAGCTCCCCTTGGCAATGAGCTCCTACCTGCAGAGAATAATGCAAACCCCTCTTTTGCGAGCCACTGTCTCCTTAGCGTGCTCTCCATTTCTTTTCCATAGCACTTACCCCTGTAATATTTTTTTTAATTTTAGCTATGCGTGTGTGTGATGTGTAATATTAATTTTGCTTTACATCTGACTCTGCCACTTTATCCTACCTAATAGATATGGAAATGCCTCTAGGACAGGTACTGAGTGTATGACAGCACTGATGAATATTTGACTAATTTTGTAAAGGCTCTCTGCCAGTCTTCCAAAAAGATGTGATTCTGACTTACAGATCTGCCTTACAGATGCTGTGTTCAAAGTGTGGTTCAAGTTCAGAGACTTCTGAAATACCACAATTCAACTGATCTGAGGACCTGATGGTTTCCTCTAAGGAAGATCTATTTCTGAGAGTCAGGTTCACTCTTACCTAGCAATGTAGGCTGCCTCAAAGTCCTGCCTCCAAACCAGCTCTGCCCCTAACCCCTGCCCATCAAGTCTTCCCATGGCCAAAGCGGGTAAATAGATTAAAATGCTCACATTTTATGGCTGGCTACTCTCATCAAACCAAGAAAGGGTTTTGAGTCCACAAGCTAAAATTCCTGAAACAGCAAGATGTCAAACAAGATGAGTGCTGAATATTAAATAGACCTGGTGTGTTCCAAAGACAGACATTCAAATTTAAACTTAAAGAATGCATCGGGCACGTCAAACACTCCTGAGAGCAGAACTTCATAAATGAGACTTCTTTTGAGCCTCAGCTTGATTCTATGGAGCAGGCTGGGAGGGTATACTTATAGGGTGTCTTTGTAGAAAAACATGACAAGTGACTCCCCTAAAAGATGGGTTCTAGGTTTTGAGATCAGGGCTGCCTCTAAGTCCTGCTGGCTCCTGACTGCTCCCTGCTCCCTGCCTTGGGCCAGCTTGATGTGACACGTGACGATGTCTCTGTCCTCTCTCATTCTCTGCCAGAAGACTCGGATCCCTAATGCTCACAGCTAAGAACCTTAGATTCCCCTTCAAACTCTTTCTGCATTTCCTCCATGTTTGCTAATTTCTGGTCCCTTTCTCTGAGCTCATTATAGTTTTATTGTAAGCCCCTTAAAAACATCTTTGAAAACGACCTTTGCACAAGTAGAGTGGGTTCATAAATAAATTGCAAGGTAATTGATACGGGGAAAATGCCACAGAACCTGGATTTGAGTTTGTCCTTTCCACAAACTTGCCTACTCAACATAATAATGACAAAGCACGATGTAGCTAGCCTCATCTATCACTCCCACATCTGGTAGGTGATATCTTTAGCCCTTGTGCTTACTCTGTAATTAAAGCATCACCAACTCTGATCACTGTTTCTACCTTACTTTGTCCTTTACCTATGAATGAATGGCCCTCAAAACTTTCCTTAAATTAAGACTATCAAATAGAGGGACACGGATGCTGTCTGTCCCGGTTTAGTTGCTATGGCTGCACTGTTTCAGTAAGAACACTTCTGGTTTTCACTTCTACTTCGGCTTATTTCCAATCCAGTCAGGAGGATCAGACATGGACTTGGGAATGGGGAAGCCCAGGGTTTGAAGTCCAGCTTCTCTACTAACCAGTGCTGTGAACTTTTGAATCTATGGGTCTTACGTAAGGAAATGGGCATCACCTAAGACGATAATTGTGGGATTGAAGTGAGCTACATCACACAAAGCACAGGCCTAGCTCAGGGAAAGTGCTTACATGTAGCAGCTGTGAGTTATTGTTCTTAGGAAGGACCATCCATAGCACCACTCCCAATTCTGTGTTGGAATTTAATCCCGAGGGTTCCCCACATTTATAGTTTTTTTGTGGTCATCTTTACTGTGTTGAGTAACTGAAAATTGACCCCCTTTCCACACCTTTCTCTGCCCCATTTCCTCTTACATTGTAACAGGAAGTTGATGTGCTTCCCTACAGACCTGCCCGGCAATGACTTCAGTTGTCTCTAGTTCTGCCAATTAATCCCTCTGAACAAAGGAGATGGGCTAATGGCCAGCTCAGCTCTTGCTTGGTTGCAACCCTCCAACCTCAGGGACATTCATAGTAGATTTTTTCAAAGAAAAGTAGAAAAACAGGCAAATTAATGCAAAAATTTCACACACACACTCCCCAAATGGGTTTGCTTTGCCTGGTTGAGCCAAATCTGGGGCAAAACAATAAGAATCTTTTTGCAAAATCCCCAAAGCTGGGAAGACCAGGCCTCTTCCTTCAGCTTCTCTAATGAATCACCCTGTATTTGCTGAAAGTTTTTTTCCAAAGCCTCCGAAGAGTAAATCTCTCAGACCCAGGGCTGCAGCGTGGCCAGTTAAGCCCTCGCTGTGTTAGCGTCCTCCCCTTGTTAACTCTTAAAGTCTTGGCCTTCTGCAGACTTAATTGGTTCATCTCTTTTCTCTGTAATCCTGGCGGAGCATGGGCAGAAGTTGGAAAACAAGCTGTAACAGAGAGAGGAAAAAGGAATCATAGTTTTCCCTAGATAATAATAACAGTAGTAATAATAATAACTGTCACTATTTCTTGACCATTTTTGAAATTCCAAGTACGGTACTCAGCCTACATTCTGTATAACTTCAATTAGTTCAGTTATTTCACAACTGACAATTTTATGAGGGTTATCTTCACAACCATTTTATAATGAGGAAACTAAGGCTTAGGGAAATTAAATCACTCTGCTATGGTCCATTAGCAATAGAGTGGGAGAACCGAGTACAAAAATCAGGTCACACTCGATGGAAATCAGGGGAGTAGCTGAAGAGAAGTGACTGTCTCTCTCTTCTGGATGCTCCTGAGCATGGCTGTCCTGACCCAAAGGACACGGCCTTCAGGGAGTTCCACCAGTGTGTGTTTATCTGTAGGGTGGGTTCCTTGTAGACTGCAGAAAGGCCAGAGTAACAGATGAAGAATATTCCAAGTTTTTTCATGGACTATCAAAGTCAGAAGAAACCTAAGAACATCCAGGCCAGCTTCTCTCAAAATATAATTCAAGAACCACCAGTCACGAAATGATTAAAAATACAAAAATTCCAGCCTCATGCCAGACCCACTGAATTAAAGAGGAGGCAAGTAAGCAAATTTTCAATTGCATTTTAGCTACTGAACCTATCCTCTGTGCATGCTAGATTTAAGAGCCATCATTGTGGACCAAACTTTTCATATAACAAATAGGTAACTGAGGGCTAGGAAGGAAAAAAAAACTTATTCCCCAGCATCCCCTATCCGTGGGAAGCATAAACTCTCCTTCAAGGTTGCATTCAACAAATATGCTTAAATTGTTCTTGGGATGACTATAGGCAAGTGGTAATATTCAGCCTAGCGACATTATAGTAGTCCCCCTTTGCCCATGGTAGATCCATTCCAAGACCCCCAGTGGATTCTTGAAACCAGGACTGATGCCCAACCTTATATATACTATGTACACTGTGTATTTTTTCTATATAGACATGCCTATGATACAGTTCAATGTATAAAATAGGAACAATAAGAGATTAAAAATAATAATGTAACAATTATAACAACATACCAATATCTCTCTTCTTATGCTTTGGGGCCATTACTGAGTAAAATAAGGATGGACTGAACACAAGCACTGCACTACCCCAACAGTCCAACTAATAACACAGATGGCTACAACAACATGGACAGCATGGATACGCTGGACAAAGGGACGATTCACGTGCCTGGTGGGATGCAGCAGGATGGTATGAGATTTCACCATGCTGCTCAGAAGAGTGCACAATTTAAAACATATAAATTGTTTATTTCTGGATTTTTCCATTTAATATTCCCAGGCTGAGGTTGACTGCAGGTAACTGAAACCACAGTAAACAAAAATAGTAGATAAGAGGGGGAGATTCCCGTCTGTGCAACAGTTGGTACCCCCATGTTTCCTATGCTGTAACAGCCACTGAGAAAGCTGAGTCTAACTCAAGGTTCAAAGTGACCAACTCTTAATCCAAGGACAAGATAGAGCCGGTAGCTCTATTCTTTTGGATGGCTGGAAGGAGAATCTGGGCAGGATTAGAGGGATAAAATCCATCAAAGAAATGCAAATTAAAACCACAAAACTTAATTACATCTGCAAAGATCCTCTTTCTAATAAGATCACTTTCAAAGATTCAGAGTGGGGGAGTGCTATTTAATCTACTGTACTGACCTCCAATGGCGTTGTGGGTTGAGAATTCACTTTTATTCCTCGGGGGCATTGCTGTAAGAGTGCCAAGCTCACTGACAGTCCTCTCTTATTAGTCACCCCCCGCAGGTTTGCTGATCATCATGGCTGTTTAGGCACTGAGGATTTCTAATAAGAAACTGTAAATAATTTTTGCTTCCCCAGAGCACCCTTGGGTTTCAAATGGAAAAATGATTTCTCACTCTGAATAGAAATCTGTTCATCCAGGCCATTTTCAGAAATTTTAGACATTGAAAAGTACAAAAATAATACATCAATTTATCAAGTTGGCAATCCATAAGCAGATCTGGGTTTCACCACTTATATGCTGTGTGATCATATCCAGGTGATACCAAGAACCTGGGCCTACCTACAGGCAATATGAGAAGGATGTCATAATTTCAGATGGCTAAAAGTAATAATAAATGTAAAAGTACCTGGCACTGTGCTTGGCATATGACAGCAACTCGAAGAGCCATCATTTGGTGCCTCTCTACTGTGTGCGTCAGTGTCTTCATGTTAGGTATTGTTTTTGTCCTATCCATAAATTAAAACCTGTGTGTTTGTAATTGAATGTGCATTCCCTAGGACATACAAAATGACATGGACAAAGTGTGCTGGGACAGACAGAGAAAAGCAGGTAGTGTGGTAGTGTTTTTTGTAGCGCATGGCATGGAGGTTAAATGCCATCTCTGCAAACATGAGCATTCATTCATACCGAAGACAAGTGACTCGATGCTTCCACGTAATAGTGTAAATAACCACCTGTCTCTGGAATGTCCTTTGAAAAGTGAATCATTAAAAAAAAAAAAAACAGTCAAGAAGAGGTCCTAGAAAACAAATGAAATAATCGGGGCTTTCAGACTGTGCCTTACAATATCAGAATATTCCTATCAACTGAAGTATTAGATCTCCTAAAATGAGCAAAATTCCCTGGCAATTGAGCTGGTAAGTGAAATCAAATTAACGACATCCACTTGAACACTTATGCAACTGAAAATTAAGTATTTACTTTGAGTGAAGTACAAAGGTATCTTGACAGAGGGATATCCACATTGTTTTTATACAAACTAATGTGGCTAACCAGGCCATGAATGCCGAGAGAATGGCAAGTGTGTCCTTACAAGAGTAATACCTATTTTCCACGCTTCCTACATGCTTCAACAGAGACGATGACCCCAGTGTGACTGCAGAGTTCTTGACCCCCTTGTTGTAGTGGTAGTGTTATTCTGGAATTCTCTCCTTCTGATCTCACTGTCATTCTCTAAATGAGAAAATGAAATATTAAGAAAATAGAAAATAGCCAGAATCGGGGAAAAAATAAGAAGATATCCAAGAAACGGTGATTATTGGAATCAGGCCTTTGTGATCCAAAACACCTTGGGTAGAAAGAAAATAATGACATTATCAGATACAAACCACATGTGAACATTGCACAAGGTTCATTGTGATGTGCATGAATTAAAATTTACCCAATTGAGTCCATAGAGAAATAAAAATATTAAAGCAATGACAACATGCTTTTGGATGAGAAGAAAGAGCTCCATTTTTGTCTTAGTTACCACTGAGAAAAAGCAGAGTCGTGTACTATCAAGGCAAAGAGAAAAAACAAAGAATTCCCTTTGTTTATTTTTCAAATACAAATTCTTTCCATTTTTTCCCCCCAAATATTTCATGAGTGTCCAACACTTTGCTCGCCATTAATGTAAGGTGTTGCTGTAAGGGTCTCATGAAAAAGCGATGTCAGGAAGAATAAGCACGCTTATTGAAATTGTATTTTAAATAAAGGTGACCATTTGCTCGCTCAGGCAAAATGGCATGCTTTCTTTATTTACTGTTGGCTTATATAGTCAATTTTCTACATGTATGCTATACATCAATGACCTCATTAATATTCATTACAATCTCTCTGCACATGTGCACTGGACATCAATGACTTCATTAATATATTTAAACATCTTGTGACTAAGTACCTCATGAGTAACTGCTCCCTAGTAATCTGATAATCCACCCAACATACACCTTTAGCATAACCCTTTCAACATAACCCAGTTTAACATAACTTAATGGAGAATAAATTGTTAGCCATTACTTCTTTTGTTCTTATCTGATGAAACCTGAGGCCATGGAGGAAAGAGATGGTTTGAAAGTCTGTCCTACTGACCTGGTCATTTGGAGCCAGTTACTCCAATCTTTAAAATAAGGCATAATTAAGAAACTTCTAGGGCATACAGAAATTTGTGTGCAAACCTCTGCTACCATGTGGGCCTTAAGTCAGGGGAGTTTTATGCCTGCAACTGACCAGGCCAACCTTAGGTCAGGGAGGTTTTAGGCCTGCAACCAACCCCACCATATGGGATTCTGCCTCAGTTCCTCACAAGTATGCCTGCACAAAGTCTTTTCACTGCTCTCTCTCAAACAGCTTTTTTGGCCAGAGGCATACAGGCCTTTTGCCTACAGTAAGGGGTTAGGCTTTCAGAATAATTACTTATGTTCTGGAGACCCTCACAGTCCAAAGGGGAGGGTATCTAGTTACATAAACTATTAATTATAGTGATCATCATAGATGGAAAACTGTGCTCTGACTGGAAGCCAGGAATGTTGGAGATTTAGCTGGTCATTGAAGGATGATGCTGGCCAATGAGAGCAGAAACACTGATATCAACATACAACCCAGGCTGGCAGCTATAGAAAATACTCACTCCTCCAGAGTTCTCTCTGACAGATCAACTAAATAAGGCTTAGAGAGACCTTTCTGCTCCTGGGTGTGGTGTGCTTCCACTCATCTTGGATCACAAAGGACTTTAACTATAGGATAATTACTGAGCCAGGGTGGTTAAGTATGAAAAACACTGTGATATGTTTCTCTATAACCACCAAGTTCAAGGACATCGAAAGGCATTCCTTACAGTTACATAAAAGAATGGGTATGTGTGTATATCTCCATATAAACACAATCCAAAATCTAAATGAATCTCTGAAGCATCAAACCTTGTTGAATCTTACGGTGAATTTTATAAAACAAGTTCAATAACTTTCTAATGAATTTAGGAAACAAAGCATTAAGACCCCCAATAAATGCTCACTATATATTCTGTGAGTAGAGAATGGTCTACAAAGTCAAGAAAGGAAAATATTTGACTGTGTGAAACGTGAAACTTTTAGTTTTGGGAGAATGAAGACTGACCAGTTCTATAGTCATTATTTGCTAGGCTTTTTTCCTAGAGAAAAGTTGGCAATAATTTTGGCTTGCTTCGTCTTATCTTTCCACCTCATGCAATCTGTGACATTTAATGAAAGCTGGCTGCAATGGCATTCGTTCCCAGGAGCAAGGATGTATGAAATCCACTGAAATTGATCCACAGTCAGTTTTTACAGAGATGGTTGGTATAAAGCAAGTTAACACCTCCCTCTGTGGAAAATGCTGCCTAGGTGGTTTCGAGAAAATATTTTCTTGGTGGGGGGATGGATTCTGCAAATAGCAACAACATATCTTTGGAAAACCCATATTCTTATTTACAGAAGAGTCTACAGAATCTCAAACCTCCCCCCCAAAATGAAATTATCAAACAATATGTATGAAATATATGACCTGTAGGTTCAGTTAGAATCTTCGAACACTTTCAATAATTATTCATCTATTTATTATTTACATGTATTTTGGCTTAATACTTGTGTAATTTTTTTTTTATTTATAAAAAGATAGCAAGGCACAAAAGTTTTTGAAAGAGTAACACTATCGTTTTACACAACTATAATGCAGGAAATATTTATACCAAAGATTCTTTTGCATTTTTAGTGAAGATTTTTAAGACAGCTACAAACTGAATTCTCTAAAATAGTGAAAGCAATTTTTATTTATCCATTGTCTGAATTGTTAATATTTCTGTCAAGCTGTCTCCCTTCAAGACCTGCTCTGATTTAAGGCAAATGAGTAAATACTAGCTGTAACTTACTGAATCTTGAAAATTCTCCCCTTGAGCTGAATTGAATTTGGCTGCTTCCCTACAATTTGCAGGACACTTGTTTACTCAGGTTTTTATCGGTGCAAAAGATTGAGGAAATAATGCATGCTGGAGTATATGGCATAGACTGCAAGTTGGAAGTATATTATTTTATAGAAATACTCTTTACAGCTATGGGAGATGAAGGACTCTGAGAACAGGGTGTCCCCTAAATTAAAGTAGGTGGCTCAGTATTCACTTAAAGGCATCTTTTGTGATTCCGATAATAGCCAGACTATTTTAAAGCAATTATATATGCACAGTCCTCTCACACCAAGCCCAATACACAGTAGAATCTCAATAGATATGAATTCTCTTCATGTGGTGGAAAATAACATCCTGTCTGGATGTTACTCCTCTTCTCTAAGAAGGGGAACACCTGTTGGAAGCCCCATCTGTTCATAGGTGGTACACACTCTTACCTGAGGTCCCTGCCTTTGTTTCATGTTGATTGAAGACCTACAAAATAAATTGGTTCAGAGCTTATAAACCCACAAAATTGATCAAAATCTGGCTGGCTCCATACTGACAAGATCACGCTGAGATAAGAACAGAATGTGTATTACCAACACCGTGAGAGGTGTTTCAAAAAGAAGAGGATTTTGTTTTCCCTACCCGAATCTCTTGGGAGCTCACCCTAAATTTCCTTCAGACTAATTCCCATCACTAATTCAATAATCTCTGGGCATTTGGTACTGTAGCTGGGTAAACATTTCCTGCTGGCGTATTGTTTCTAGTGGCATTTTGTTTCAGAGAAGCGAGGGTTAGGGAAGTGGTAACATCTGCTTTCTAATCTACAGAGGAAAAGAAATGGAGTTTTGTTTAGCAAAAGGGAATATAGATAAAAATGAAATACATAATAATCTATAATTAAAATAGATAAAACCTCTCTAAAAACAGTAAAACCTCTCCAAGTTGACCACCCAGGGACTGTAAAAAAGTGGCCAACATACAGAGGTGGTCAACATAAGGAACCAGGCCTGCCGTACTGATACATACATGTGGTACATGTCTGGTCTGTGAAAATTAGGTCAGCTTAAGGAGGTATTCTCTGAAGGGAGGTGATCAGCTATGGAGAGTCTACTGTACATAGATAAACATAGAATGTAAATACAAAAAAAGTATTAAATGAAGCTTTATGGTTTAACTCTCTAAAATAGATGTTGTCTCAATATATCACCTCTAGATTATTTTTTGAATTACAAAGGTAAACTCTAACTTTGTAATGCTGAGACCTGCCGGTCACCACCTTAACCATGTGCGTAACAGCAGTAGGACAGCTGATATTGTATATCTCTTGGCAGGGTACACTTTGGTGCTAGCAATACTAGCCATGAAGTACTCCTAACAAGTACATTTGACCTGAACTTAATTAGGAGAAAACAGACAAATCGGGAATGTGGGACATTTTATAAGATGTTGGCATGGACCCAGGTATGTTCCAAAAAGTCATATGTCTCAAAACCAAACAAACAAAACCACCAAATATGATAGCTATACATATGGAAAACTATAAAATACTACTGAAAGAAGTTAAAGTTGATCTAAATAAGTAGAAATAATTGCCCTGTTGTTGGATTGAAAGAGTCAATATTGTTAAGATATAAGTTCTCCCAAGTACTCTATTAATTCAATCCAACACCAATCAAAATCTCAACAGAGGGTCCTTGTAGAAATTGACAAGCTGATTTGAAAATTTATATAAAAATACACAAAACTGTTTCTTAGCGAGTTATCCACGTACCTGCCAATGTGATTATCTTCTAGATATTTGTTATTCCCCCAAAAAACTATGTACACGTGAATTTTTGTATCTGAAAGCTCAAGTTTGTAATTGCCAGAACTTAAAAAACAACCCAAATGTCTCTCAAAAGATGAATATATAAACAAATTAGGGTGTCTCCATGCAATGGATTATTCCTCAGCAAATTATCGATACACCCAACAGCATGGCGAATCTCAAAATAATTACCCTGAATAAAGAAAGTTAGACAGAAAAATAGTAGATGTTGTAAAATTTGGTTTATATGAAACCATAGAAAAATCCAAGCTAATTTTTACTGACAAAATGGGTCAATAGTTGCTTGGGCCTGGAGGCAGGTGGAAAGTGGTGAGGGGAAGAATTACAGAGAGGCACAAGGAAACCTCTGAAGGTGATGTGATAACTGTGCTGGTCATAGTGATGATTTCACCCTTGCACACAGGTCAAAATCCATCCACTCCTCCCCTCTAAATGTCCACTCCATTGTTTATTGATTATACCTTAGCAAATCTGTTGAAAAACCACAGGAGGGGAGATTCTTTCAGATTATAAGTCTGAAGAGGGAGAACCAACTGCAATACTTGTACCTTGATTAGATTTTTGATGGGAGGGGGAATCTTAGGAGACATTTTGGTAACAAATGGAGGAAGCGTGGCTTTGTATCACACATATCAGATGTGAGACAAACATACCACATATTCTAGACGATACTGTGAAATTACTGTTAAATTTCTTAGGTGTGATACCAATACTACGGTTATACAGGAAAATGTTTATTTCTTTAGGCGATGCATATGGAAATAAAAACATGTGAACTATGATAATGTATGTGACTTTTTAAAGACTTGAGACGAGTGAAGACAGAACATGCAGGTTGTGAATCTCCATGAGGAACATAAAGAACATTCTCTGTCCTATGTCCAATTTTCTGAATATCTAAAAATTAAAAAAAAAAAACTCTAGGGAAGACAAATGTCTTGTATATGCTCACGTGGATTTAGATACAAAAAGCGAAAGAGAAAGGTTCAGCTCATAGATCGTCACAGGAGTGGAGAAACAACGTCTGGGCAGAGGGTGTGCTGAAGTTGCTCGGCGCCCTCTGTAAGGGTTGTAGGGTGCTCAGCTGATCATTAAGTAAGAGCGGGGGAGGGAATTATAGAATTGTTTGTGAAAACTCTTGATCTTGATCGGACCTGGTTTTCTCACGAGGGTTCTAAGTGCTACTAATTCAGGTTGGGTTCCTGGAAAGCACAAGTGCAGGAGGTTTATTTGGGAATGCCCTTGGTATCCGCACCAGTGGGCAGACAGGAAAGAATCAGGATTGGGTGGAGGGAGAAACTGAGCCTGGCGCAGACTCCATAGGGCTCAGCTGACCATCCCCCCCAGAAGCACAGAAGCTGCCCACTTGGGGCAGAGGACTTGGCCTTTATCCTCCAGCATCTCCCATTTATTATTTGCAGGCAGCTCCAAAGAAGCAGGCAGGACCTAGGGCAAGTCTAGTGGCTTCCGCCAAGGTAATTCCCAAAGTGGGCTGTCAGCTGAGGGCTGATGAACTTCCCAGTGTGTGCAGGAATAAATCCCTCATTCCCGAAGGTGGGATCCCTCTGGACAGTGCAATAAAACATCCATAACACACTGCAACTGTTGTTCCTTTTATAGACTGTTAATCTTTTTTATACCAGACGTGCATAAATAATTGCTTATAACATAATGGGCATAAAATCATTTATGAACTGTATATTGTTATTACTTCAAAAGCCTAGTTTTCTGCAAAACATGAATGAACTTTTCTCAATTCATGGCGTGATGTGGAGACCATGGATTTTACCAAAAAGAAAAGACTGTGTTTGTTAGTTTGAGAAAGGAGACACATGTTTCTGGTTCAAAGGCAATGTGAAGACATTGGTGTGTAAGGGCTTATAATCAGCCTTGTTCAAATTTGCACAAGTGTTACGTGACGGAGGGACACTAGATTTCAGATTTCCTGATAGTATATTCAACAGTTTATCCCTACAGCATGAATATGTTTGTTAACCCTAAATTTTTTTTTTTTAATTATTTTAAGAGATGGTGTTTTGCTCTGTCTCCCAGGGTGGGATACAATGGCTCAATCATAGCTTCATTACAACCTCCACATTCTGGGCTCAAACAATCCTCCTGCCTCAGCCTCCAAAGTAGCTGAGACGTTAGGCATGCACCATTATGGCCAGCTACTTTTAAAAATTTTTTTGTAGAGATGGCATCTCACTGTGTTGCCCGGGCTGATCTTAAACTCTTGGTCTCAGGGGAGCCTCCCTTAATAGCCTCCCAAAATCCTGGCATTGCAGGCATGAACTACCTCAGTGGACCAGCCCTATATCTTTTTACAGACTTAAGTCTCACCCTTTTGACCACAAGAGAAAGGGAAGCTTCTGCTAAAACACCTCTAATGGGTACTACAGGTTTAGAATAGAAGGAACAGGTGGGATAGTTCACTATTAGTGCATGGACGGCTACACACACAAAAAGGAAATTTTTCCTTGGGGCCATGATGTTTTATTATGAAAATACAATACAAACTCTCAAAATGATCCCCAAACATACATAAATATAAAATGATATAAAAACTTGAAAATTAGTAATATAACAAAAGTAATGTGAAAACTTGAAAAATAATTCATAACTTACACGTCAGTTGATGTGTTACATAACCTAAAATTACGCAGCCAAGCTTTCTAGAATCCAGAAGGTCACTTCTTGATGGGCATGGCCACAGTCCTCAACCCAAGTCGAATGTCCCCTTTCCGGTGGATTTGCGTGTTTCTCTCTCCTGGTCGGCTCATTCTGTCTCCTTGAGGGATTTGTTCCTGCAGATACTGGTAAATTCATCATCTGAGAACTCTCAGCAGACAGTCCTCTTTGGGAATTACCTTGACTGAAGAGAGGAGACTTGCCTAAGGTTTTGCCATTTCAGTCTGAGCTCCCCCTAAGGTCACCACCTTGTCGCTAGAGAATAAATCCACCATTTTCCTCTTTCCTAGTGCCCTGGACTTAACTTCCCAAGGGTGCTAGCTCCTCATCCTCATCCTCTGATATGGGCTTCCCAGAGGTCAGACCCATTCTGCAGGGACCAGACCATCTGCATTGGAGGCCTGGGCATCCTTTCAGTCTATTTCTGTGTTATCACGGGCAGAGTCTCTGCTTTGGGACTGACAGGCGTCCTCTATTTTTATTCCATTCTTAAGTATAAGCTAAACAGGAAGAAAGTAGATGGGGAAGGAAGAAGTCTTGTCCTACCATACAAAGACAATAATAAAGATACCGCGACACTCAATGATTAATAAAGATACTGAGACACTCAATGATTACTTGAAACTCAAATAATTCCAATCCGTCTTCCTGCTATGGCTGCAGTTCCCGCTCCTCCTCTGTGCCTGGTCTCCTTGCTCTGCTTCTGACCATCTCTAGCGCGCCAATTCCATGACATCACCACATCAGCAGAACCATCGGCCATGGCAACCTGTTCCTGCCTCAGACAGTATTCACATTCCATTTGTGTATTATTTATTTCTCTTTCTTTTTCTCCTGCTTTCTCAACACACCTTTTACCACTAGGACATCAGTCTAGGTATAAGTGCGTGCACAGCGTGGGGTGGGGAGAGATGGCGATGATGCATTCTTTTGACTAAAGGTTGGATTTGACAAAGAAATCAGATACAGTTCCAATTACATAGAGAGGATGTTTGCTCACTACTCTTGGTGAGAATTATGGACTTAATCTACAACAGAGACAAATAGGCACTTTGTGGTAAAGAAGCAGAATTTTCTGTCAGTTCCCTTTAGAAATAGAGGTATTTGTTTTTCTAAGCACTGAAGATAAAAACCTCAGAGAATGAAAAATTAAAATTTTACTATCTACTCTTTTATTAAATAGGCTTTTTAGTCAAAAGTGAATATCAGTGTAGCAGAGTGAACTTGGCAGCCCAAAGGCCTCAAGCTTGACCTGTGCTTCCCCCTTGCTCACTGGGGCCCTCTACACGTCAGGTATCTTCTCCGGATGCTCAGTATTTTAAATTAACACTCTCTGTGTGTATTCACATCTAGAGCCCAAATCTACCCCAATTGTATTTCCATCTCAAAAAAAGGGACCAGATTTACTCATCAGAATTTTGACTTAACCTGACTTTGGAATTATTTTTTTTTTAATTGCTTTTCTTCCTTTGCTCAAAGCATGCTCTAGAGTCTTCCTTTCTGACAGGCCTTCCCTTGCCATCACAAAGCTTGACTTCCAGTTGGAGAGTAGGAATTGAGGTAACTGAATCTCAGACTGCAGAGATAATCACTGATGGGAGTACATACAGTGAACAAAAGGAGCATGCTGCTGAGGAGAAAGTTCAGGTGGATGGAGGGTTGTGTGGTCATGCAAAGTTCATCAGAGAAAATGTGTGGGGGTTGAACCTGAAAGGGAGGCAAAATAACAACAGCAACCAACACAAAACATTTGAGGCAGAGAGAATGGTATGCGCAAAGTCTCTTTGGGGAAATGAGCTTCAAGCACCAAAGGTGTTGAAGAAAAAAATGAGCTTTAAAGATGATAAATGTTTAGTTGCAATGAAATGAGAATTCCATTCTTGGGAACTTCTGCTGGCAACTGATAGGCAGGCCTGATGTCCCTGGAGACACTTCTGAGTGTACTTTGAAGGAGACTTCTATTCCTCTTCCTTTACGTATACACTCACACACACACACAAAGATGGTGATTCCATTAAGCCACAACTGAATAGAGAATTCACCTTTAAGATTTTTTTAATATGCATTTATCTCTTTTTTTCTTAGAGTTATATCAGAGTTTGCTGTAGTTTCATTTCAGGAGTCAGAAACAATAGACCTTTGTCTAATAATTTTTCCCCTAAATTATAAGCACTCAATGCATGAGCCTAGATGTTTTCTCATGTGAAAAGACATCAATTTATTCATATTCCCATTGTCTAACCATTTTATAGATCTCTTTTGCACTTTCTAAGGAAGGTGGGTTTTCAAAGTATTTATTAAAAATTTTTAAAAACTTGAAGAGGGATTAGCATTGCAAAAACAGAATGCATATAGGGTCTCTGTTGAGTCAAAGTCAGCGTTTTATGTCAAAAAAGAATACTCGATGTCTGAACTCTTCCCTGAGTTGTCATGGCAACCATTCCATTTTTTTTTTGTTCCCTTGTGAAGAGACAATTAGGTGCTAACCTGGGTGTTATCCCAAGCTGTTGGAAAGAAAAGCTTCTAACCTTCCGAAAGATGTAGGATTGCTGGAATTTCATTGTTGCAGCAGACTCTATAGAAGTCATTATTGATAATTATGCTTTATTGTTTAATGAATGTATCAAAGATGGGCTAGAAAATAGAGGGGCCACCGCTGGGCCAAAACAGCCCACTGCTCCTTCATGGGGCCCGTTTGGCCAATGGGTAGTACTCATTGCGGGGACCACGAGGGCCTCATGAGCCTCTGCTCTTTCCGCTGTCCATCACTGTTATCTTTTTGCTCTCTGTTTTCTGCGATTACTTCAGAGGTGGAGCCAAATTCTGGAAATGAAGTCTCCTTGTCTGCCCAGCACTTCTTTCCTTAATAAAATCAATTGAATCTTTTTATTTCCCAATCCCAGGGGAGACGATGGTGAGCTAAATAGACAGGGGCTTCCTGGCAGGAAAGACAGATATGAATCTCTCTCTCACTCACTCACTCATCTACGGAAATGCCAACGGTGGAATTTGCTTTGAGAAATTGCCGGTTGGACAGTATTACCTAGTCTTTTTTTTTTCCTTTTTTTTTTATTAATTGATATCTGTATACATTAATGCAAACATGGGGTACATTGTGCTGTTTTAAATCCCAAAGCCAGAGTTGCTGGCGTGGATGTGGAGAAAAGGGAACACTTTTACATTGCTGGTGGGAATGCAAATTAATAAGTTCTTTTTGGAAAGTCATCTGGAACACACTTAGAGAGCTAAAAATAGACCTGCCATT
>CAUYQV010158073.1:0-10265 GCA_963574575.1 Galagoides demidoff | reverse complement strand
TTGCCCATCTCTAGAGACCTTGGGGAGGCTTGCAGCTGCTGTGGCCCCACCTTACAGATGGGAAGACAGGTCCAGGGCTGCAGGGAGGGGTGCAGATCACTACGAATGTCCAGGCCAGCTATACTCACTAAGGAACATGCCCGTGCCCACAGGTACACACACGTGTGCACCCAACACCCTTCACACTTAAGCACACTCTCAAAGCAGGACCACTGAGTCCTGGGCGCCTTGCTCTCCTCCAAATGGGAAGGCTGCTTACTCCCTGGTGACAGGCCCTGTGCAGTGCTGTCTCCCCTCTGTGGCTGGGATCCAATACCGTGGATGAGGGCCCTGTTTTATTCCTCACACGCCCTACCAGCAGCCCCCCATTCTGTCCTTTCCAGCTCTGCCAAGGGAAGGTGAGCCACAGACCTGTAACCTGACCCCTCACGCCTGCGGCTCCTGGGAATGCACTGTGGTGTCAAAGGAGACAACTCTGTCTGGCAGCAAAGCACTCTCTGTCCTTGCCACATGGGGACAGAGGTTCTGGAGTCCCTAGGGTCTTAATGAAGGGCAGGAAACTCCCTCAGGGTGCTTGAGAGACCTCTGGGCAGAGGACCCCAGCCCTAAGGGCTGGGGCTATAGTGTTTTACCATGTGGGAGGTGTCACAATTGCCCTGGGGGCCAGAGGGCCCCATGTGACTGGGTGAAGCTCCAGCATGTGTCCAGCCTTCACTCAGATGCAGGTTTCCCACCAGGCCCCGGCACCCTGGCTCTTGTGGCCCAGGGAAAGCAGCACTTCAAAGAGACCTTGAACAAATTCTCGGCATCCTCTGGAGTTTATGCTGTGGATGGGGCAGAACCCAGCCCTGTTCTCTTTGGAACTAGGCACAGCCTGGACATGACCCGTCATGTACCAAGGCAAAGCCAAATCCATTTCCCGTCCCCTCTGGGGCAGGGCCAAGGGATCCACAGAGTATTCAAGGCTGGACAGGGACATGGGGCTTCTAGAGAAAAGGGCCCAGGACCTCCTGATGAGCATAGAGAGCCCAGGAGCCCGCAGAGGGTGGTGTGTAGGGCCCCAGGTCAGGCTTAGCGGCTACACAGAAACCCATGTTCCTGTGGCCAGAGGCTGCTGAGACTGGACAGAGGGCTCTTTTGCTTCTTTAGTGATGAAAAAGGGAAGGAAATAGGTAAAGCCAGGCTGAGCTGGTGGGACGGGGCTCCTGGGAGCTGATCAGATCTCTGTCCACAATGCATTGTAGGGCCAGGGCCTGGGGCCTGTTCTAGGCTGTGTATGGCACTCTGGCCTCCACCTTGAGCCCCCCCACCCCCGCCCCGCCTCAGGCTATTTTACGGGAGGGACAGACTGGAGGGGATCTTGGGAGGTGGGGTCGGAGTCACATTTTCATAGCATTGGGCCACAGAGAAGGAGCATTGGCTGTGATGACCCACCCTGGGGATGGCAGAGGATGGGGTTGAGCCCCCAACTGGCGCCTTGGTCATCTCTGTGCCCCTCCTGCCCCCCAAGTGAGTTTTCAAAGCAGGATGGGTGGCTCACATGGGCAGGGCTTCCATCTCTGTGTGGAGACTGGGCAGCAGCTCCACCCAGGCCTCAGGGGCCATGCCTGGTCCTTGGCTCCCTGCTTTAAGGCAAGTTTTCATAAGCACTTAACTACCCTCCAGACTGCTCCAAGTATGTCGTACAATAATTTATTGACACCTACAGTTGCCCAGCAAGGCGGGAAATGCTGCTGTCCCCTGTGAAGAGTGGGCTCTGGTCAGCAGCCTGCCTAGGTCAGGGCTACAGCCTTGGAGGGGCTTGGGAGCTCCCAAGTGTGTCGATACCCCTGCCTGGCTTCTTGGGCCTCAGAGCAGAAGGAAGTCTCCAGAAGGTCCCTGCGGCTGGTCAGGAAGACTTTTGAGATCTTGCCACTCCCCTCCCCTCATCCCCAACCTGGACCCTGGCCAGGTTACCCTAGGCTTCCAGAAAGTTCAGAACTAGTCTGCTTCCATATAGAAGAGGTTTTAAAGATGAAGAGGGTGAAGAGAACAACTGTGCCCGGAACCCTAGGGTCTGAAATTGGGTCCCAAACACTTACCCTGGGGATCTGTCGTGGGTGCAGTTCCCCTGGGGGCACCCAGG
Source organism: Galagoides demidoff (assembly GCA_963574575.1). Taxonomy (NCBI): domain Eukaryota; kingdom Metazoa; phylum Chordata; class Mammalia; order Primates; family Galagidae; genus Galagoides; species Galagoides demidoff. Next base: position 8,140 of record CAUYQV010158073.1, on the reverse strand, counting down.
GGCTCACTGGGTGGGGCCAAGGAGAGATGTTCTTCCCTCCAGCAGTGGCAGGCCCAGGGCACAGTAGATGCTGCCTGGACAGAGCAGGTGATGGACACTCTGTAGTCTCACCCAGCCAGCCTTAACTCACAGTTTTCCAAAAAAGGAACCAGCAGGATTGGGGTCCTCAGTCTCCTTGGGGAAACTGAGGCACTAGCCCAAGTGAGCTGGAGGGAGAGACCTTGGCAGACCCTCCCTCATGAGTACCTGGAGGCAGGAGCGGCAGGGTGTCAGGGCCACCGTGGAGGGCTGGAGCTGAGAGCTGTGACGGTGGTGTCCATTTCCATGGAAATGTGGCTGCAGGGAGGTCCATGGGGGCCAGTTTGGCTGCAGCCACTCAGTCCTGTGTTGTCAGGTGCTTTGAATGTCCTTGTCATTGCATCCTTCCCTCCCCCTTCTCATCCCCTGGACTGTCACCATCACCTGCCTGTGGTGAAGCTGGCAGGACCCCTAATGCTACACTTTCCTCAGCGCCATTGCTCCTGGTCTCTGTCCTCATGCCCAGCACCCAGTGGAGATGTGACCCAGGCTGCCACTTGGAGCTAGCCCACCTGTGGGGCTGTCTAGGAACCCTAAGCCTAGTTCCATTCTAGAGGACACAGCCATGGGTCTAGGGGTTGACAGTGATGGCCCCATATGGTCAGAAGGAAGCCGTGTGTTGTGTGGGAGCTGCCAAAAAGATGCTGTTTTGGATCGAGACCTAGCGGCTGTCTGGCCAGTGGTCTGGGGGCTCCTTTGTGATCGTGCCTTCTGGACACACTTCCAGAAGGTGTGTCCCTGCAGAGGACAGTGCAGCCCAGCTCTGAGGGAGCATCTGATCTCCTGGACACAGTGATGCCTGAAGCAGCCGTGCGCTTCCAATGACATGACTGACACAGGGCCTTTTCCTGCTGAAGCCAGCGTGAACTCTGTGGGGTTCCAGAAAGGTGCATGCTCCACCCTGTCCTTGTTGCCCCCAGTCTGACATGTCTGCATGGCGAATTCCTCCTTAACTGCCCCTCACCTGGACACCCCACGTTTAAACCTCATCTGCTCATTGCCTGTAGCTGCTGGCACCCAAGTGCCTCCTGAAGGTCCCCTCCCACCTGAACGCCACCCCTCCACCCAGCTTCCCAAGTGGGCTGTCCAGCTGGGAGAACCACAGCGACTTCAAGGCGCCAGCCCTGACCCTCTACAGACAGTGCTCTGGGCTAATCCCCCACAAACCTGCTCATAGCCCCCCGTTCTGGGGCATGGAGAGAAAGGCTGGATGCAGCTGTGCCTGGTCTTCTAGGCCTTAGCACTGCCTGGTCCTGGAGTCTCCACACCCACCCATCCTTGACACCTGTCCGCAGCAAGTCACAGGTGCCTGGCGGAAGGCGGGTGAAGGGGCTCCCCCAGACTTGGATGGCCCTATAGGCACAGCCAACCTCAACCATCCATTCCCCCCACCTCCTCAGAGGCTGCAGAGACAGGACCCACTACTGGGCAGCATGGCCTCCTCTCTGCAGCCACCTGCACTGGAGTCTCTTGTAGGCACTTGAAGCTCCAGACTCTGCAGGTATAGACAGCTCTGTCCTTCACCTACGTGAGTGTAGACAGCCCCCTCCAGCTTCCTGCATTGCACCCAGGAAATATCCACTCCAGGCCCTAAGGGTGTCATTGCCAGTGGTGGGAGTGGGGCCCTATGCCCTTCAAAGTGGCTCCATGGACCGCTGGTGCTGGGAAAACTGTGGGGCAGGACAGGGGTGTGCCGGCACCCAGGTCCCAGCAGCATGGTCTCAAACTTGACCCCTTGTGAGACTTTGGATGGGAGATGGGAGACAAGATGGTGACCTCTCCCCCAAGCCTCTGTGCGCTTGTCTGTAGCTGGGGAGAGCAGCCAGCAGGACAGGACACATTGGCCACACGCTTCCTCCCCACCCGGCTGGCTAGAGAGCATGCTGGGCCAGTGGCTCCAGAGAATGACCTGAGTCTCGGCATCTCACGCCACCCCCTCCCAAGGTCTGATCCAGGCCCTCGACTCCCACCAAAGCCTGCTCCACCCTTACCCATCTCAGCAAACGCCATTTGTCAAGTGTCCTCAGCCCAGCTGGAAAGGTCTGGAGCTGGCCCAAGCCTCCCGGCTGGGCAGTGACAAAACAGGTTTCCAGCTCTGCTGACCACCTAGGAGACTCGACGTGAAGTCGACCTGAAGCTCTGTGTGGGAACCTCAGAGATTCTACATTTGGGTTTCTCTTCTGTTGCAGCAGACCATCCTTTTTCCAGTTTTCTCATTTGCAAAAGACAAGTGAGGTGCAGGAGGCCCTGGGGGAGACAGCACCATCTCCTGCCTCCGCTCCTCCCAGCCCTGGTGCTAGCACCCAGGGCGGCCACTCATTCCCGCCAAGATGCTGCCCCACAGTGACCTGGGCTTCTCAGTAGAACGAGAACTCAATTCCAGCCTTGGTCCACACCAAAGAGACCTTCAGGCAGCACCAGCCCTGAGTGGCAGGCCAGGAAGGGCAGCCAGCTGGTCACCTGGTGCCGTGCAGGGGCCACTCTGTCTGGGAGTTTGAGGCTTCTTTCCTGTCGGCTTTGCTTGGCTCTGCCTTTCAGAGATTCAAATTCAGCAGAGATATCGTCACCTCCCTGAAAGGTGGGAGCACAATCCCGGGCTCCACTTGGACAGGTGCATTATGGGGGCAGATGCAGACGCCAGCCCAGCCCAGCCTGGGGGACCTGTGCCCTGGCCAAGGGCCTCTGTACCATCAGGTCCCTCAGGGCCCTCTGCTCCTCAGCCCTCACTCTCACTGAGCCCTCCATCCTCATGCCCTTGCTCCATTTCCCAGGGTCCCTCTCCACCTACATCTCTTGAGGTCTGGAGCAGGGTCAGGGAGTGGGGCCAGAGCTATGGGGCCCAAACTGGCCCCTGGTTGGAGGGTCCACAAACCCTGAGACTCCAAGCTCCAGCCTGATGTGTACAGGCTTCTGATTGGGGTAGCGGATGTGCGGGGTGTGTGTGTGTGTGAATAAACAGCCTTGAAAAACAAACAAAGCCTCCTCCCCCACCCCCACCCCCAGAAGTATTCCCTCCCCTTCTTTTCATTATTTTTTTTTCTTTTTGAGACAGAATCTCACCTTGTCACCCTGGGATCATAACTCACAGCAACCTCAAACTCTTGGGTTCAAAGATCCTCTTGCCTCAGCCTCAAAAGTAGCTGGGAATACAGGTACCCACCACGAAGTCCAGCTATTTTTAGAGGTGGGGGGGTCTCGATCTGGCTCAGGTTGGTCTTGAACTCCTGAGCTCAAGTGATCCACCCACCTGGGACTCCCAGAGTGCTGGGATTACAGGTGTGAGCCATTGTGCTTGGCTACCCTTACCTTCTAGTTTATGGACGCTGCTAACTTTTCAGTCTTGAATTATTAGGTAGACTATAATAGGCCTTCATGTTTTATTTATTATGTTTCTAAAGCATAGGGAACTTCACACTCTACCTCTTTAGAAGGTCTTTTTGATATATGTTGATGTTTTAATTGGTTTGGAATACATTAATTAATATACCTTACCCTCACGGCTGCCATCTAGCAGAACAGGCCACAGACTCTGTGAATTGCACTTGGCCCTTCAAATGTTCTGCAGCAGCCTGGGGACACCACTGTGCTCCAGGTACTGCCTCACGTGCTAGGGGTCCAGTAGTGCACATGCCATTTGTGGAAGTGGACCACAGGCAGGACACTCACGGACCAGCCAGGGGACTCCAGCTGTAAGCAAAGATGCAAGCTGACCCCCTGGGATTGTGGAAGTGTTCTGAATATCTCTGTGCACCCACATCCCTGGTACCAACATATGACTGGAACTTCTCAACCACTCTACATGGGGCTCAGAGCCTGTAGTTCAGTGGTTAGGGCGCCAGCCACATACAACGGGGCTGGCAGGTTCGAACCCGGCCAGGGCCTACTAAACAACAATGACAACTACTACAAAAAAATAGCCAGGCTTTGTGGTGGGCGCCTGTAGTCCCAGCTACTTGGGAGGCTGAGGCAAGAGAGTCGCTTAAGCCCAAGAGTTTGAGGTTGCTGTGAGCTATGATGCCGTAGCACTCTACCAAGGGTGACATAGTGAGACTCTTCTCAAAAAAAAAAAAAAAAAAAAAAAAATCACTCCACATGGGAGCATTTTCCTGGATTGTTGACTCCCCACTGTGGGGAATACTGGATTTCTGGAAGGACTGCTTTCTGGGCTCAAATGAACCCAGGAGCCCACAGTGCACGTGAGCACATTAAAGGCTCTGAGAAGTTCTGCAGTGAAACACACAGCTCTGTTTATCTTTGTTTAACCTGGAATTTCTCAAACTTACTTAACCTCGGAATTTTTTTTGTTGCTGTTTAATGTCACATTTATTGACCTTCACAAGGTCATATAGCTGAGGAAGGGGCACAGTTTCTGTGAGGACAGGGAGCGGCTATCATGTGGGGTCCTTACTGGTGTTGAGACCAGGCTGGCTGCTGGCCTCTGGTTTGCCGTCACTGCAGATGGACCCTCACTGACGTGGTGGCCTCTCCTCAGCCCCTGCTAGCTAGGAATGGCCTGATGAGTCACACATGATTCATTAATCCTAATTAAAATGCAAATGTATTGCCAACCTTCTCTGATAATTAAAGCCCATTCTGAGAATGTGCTTAAAGCTTCTAGACTGTCGTTTCTTTTGCTGAAGCAAAACAGATGACTCTTTCAGCTCTCCCTTAAGTGGTTCTCTGAGTGAGTGTGGACTGGCAGGTGAAGGCTTCAGAAGGTGAAGGAGGGGGGCGCCTCTCCCCCTCCTCTCCTGGGGCCGCCACTCCAGCAGTACCAGACCCTCAGGCTCCCAGCTTGGAGAGGGAGGAGGAAATGATGACTGAACTCCGCATGACAGAGTCACTTGCTGCTCTTAGAAACCTCCAACGGGGTCAAAGAGCCTGTCACACCTCCTGCTACAGCCACCCTGAGCTGCCGAGCCAGGCCTGGAGCTGGAGGAAGCACTGAGGGGGCCGGTGGGTGGGCAGCATGGGCTGTGGGCAGACGCCTCCATGCGCTTGTAGACTCCACGTCTTTGGCAGGAGTAGGGTCTTGTGTACATGGTCCCCACACAGCTGCTGTTGAGGCACCCTGAGGATGTGCCAGGACTGCCGAGTGTCTGAGAGTGACAGTGAGGGACTGAGCCCACCAATCTGCCCACTAGGAAGCTGGCACCCTGCTACTGGCCACCCTGGAGCTCAGGGCTCTGCAGAGAGCATTCATCTGGATGGTCCAGCCAACACAGAGCGTTTGACCCTGATCTTCTCCCGCCCACTCAGCGGGCTTCACTCTGTAGTCAGCAGTTGTCCAGTCCCTCAACCTGGGTGTGTTCTGGCCTCCCCGGCGGGGCCGCCGCTCCCCTGCCCACACTCTGCTCCCAGCCCCCTCCCTCCAGCTGTCTGGTGTTGCCTCCTGCTCTTTTCCTCTACCTCAGTTTGCATCTGTCCCCCACTTGCTTCTAGACGGTCCAGATAGGGAGAGGGCACACGTCCAGCCCTTCCTCTGGTCTCTCTGAAGCTTGCATGGCCAACACTTGCCAGGCCCCACCACGCCGCAACGCTTCACCTCAGATGACACAAACTAATCACACCCCTCCTGAGGTCAAGCCTGGTCTGGTTTGAGACGCTCTGTCACTAATATTTTCTTGGTCTGACAGAGTCAGTCTGTCAGGAATCGTCTTCTTCAGGGACTTGACTGAAATGGGTCAGCTTAGCTGTGCTCCTGACACTACGTCAGAACCCACATAAATGCACGCACACGCACTCACACACATACATACACACACACACTCACACTCACACACACAGTACTCACACATGCACTCACACTCACACATTTGTGCACATGCACTCACACACAAGGACTCACACTCACACACGTGCACACATGCCCTCACACACACATACACATGTACACACACATACATGCACTCACACATGCATCCACACGTGCACGCACACACACATACACACATGCACTCACACACACGTGCACACTCACACATGCCCTCACACACACGCACACACACATACATGCACTCACACATGCATCCACACGTGTACTCACACACACATACACACGTGCACTCACACACACATGCACACTCACACATGCCCTCACACACACATACACACGTACACACACATACATGCACTCACACATGCATCCACACGTGTACTCACACACACATACACACGTGCACTCACACACACATGCACACTCACACATGCCCTCACACACACGCACACACACACACATGCACTCACACATGCATCCACACGTGTACTCACACACACATACACACATGCACTCACACACACATGCACACTCACACATGCCCTCACACACATGTACACACACATACATGCACTCACACATGCATCCACACGTGTACTCACACACACATACACACGTGCACTCACACACACGTGCACACTCACACATGCCCTCACACACATGTACACACACATGCACTCACACACACGTGCACACACATACACACATGCACTCACACACACGTGCACACTCACACATGCCCTCACACACATGTACACACACACATGCACTCACATACACGTGCACACTCACACATGCCCTCACACACATGTACACACACACATGCACTCACACACACGCACACACACATACACACGTGCACTCACACACGCGTGCACACTCACACATGCCCTCACACACACACACATGCACTCACACTCACTTACACACATATGCACGTGCACCCACACATGTGCACACATGCACAGTGGTCGCACCATTTGACTATACAGGTCTCATTAACTTTTTGTTTTAAAGCAATTATAGATTAATAGAAATTGAAAAAATGTGGGGATTCTGTGCCCCTTCCCTGCCACCTCCCCACGGGAACCTCTGTGTATCTGCAGCCCAGGAGTAAGGTGACTCTGTGCCTGAGATGCGTGGGCTGCTGCTCGAGTTCATCCGAGGAAGGCAGGACCTGCCTCTTTCTTCCATGACCTGGGTGCCCATGCCCGGCCCCCCGTGGGGTGTGTGGCCTCCTCTGCTCTCAGAGATGTGCCGTGTCCAACCTTCTCCTCACTCAGGGAGCTCAGCTGCTGCCATCCTCACTGGCCGAAGAGGACAGAGGACGGCGACACAGGGAGAGAGGCCGTGGAGGTGCACAGGCAGGAGCAGAGGGGGCAGCACTGCGGGGAGGGGGTGGGGCTGCTGTGGACAGGACTGGGGCTTCCTGACGCAGGTTGGAAAAGCACAGTGTTAGAGAACAAAGCATCCATCACTGGAGGGATACTTGTGAAGATTTAAAAATTGGAATAACTGGGTGGCGCCTCTGGCTCAGGGAGTAGGGCTCCGACCCCATATACTGAGGGTGGAGGGTTCAAACCTGGCCCCAGCCAAACTGCAACAAAAAAAATAGTCGGGCGTTGTGATGGGCGCCTGTAGTCCCAGCTACTCCGGAGGCTGAGGCAGGAGAATCGCCTAAGCCCAGGAGCTGGAGGTTTCTGTGAGCTGTGACGCCACAGCACTCTACCAAGGGGGATGAAGTGAGACCCTATCTCTTAAAAAAAAAATTAGAATAAATATGTGATATTTTATTAATGAAGATAAATTTGAGTATTCAGGAAAAGATGGATTTTCAAGGACTTTCAGTCATATGCTTTAGAAAACAGACTGTTCAAGGGGCAGTTTGGGTTTGCAGCCTACCCCACTCCCCGCACCCCACCAGAGCGAGCACCGCGTTTTTACTATGGAGAAACCTGCAGCCACATGCTTTCATCAGGGAGCGCTGGGCGCCGACCATCTCTGCGCGTGAAAGGATGTCCAGCGCCGGGCGTCCTGGCTGGGGCAGCGCAGTCTCCCACCCGCAGGGCTACTGCTCCCCTGCTCCTCCCTCCCTCCCCAGCCCTTGACAGCCACTGACCTCTCTGCCGTCTCCACAGTTTAGGATTTTTTTTTTTTTTTGAGACGGAGCCTCAAGCAATCCCCCTGGGTAGAGTGCCATGGCATCACAGCTCATAGCAACCTCCAACTCCTGGGCTCAAGCGAGTCTCCTGCCTCCGCCTCCCAAGTAGCTGGGACCACAGGCGC
>CAUYQV010158072.1:0-38032 GCA_963574575.1 Galagoides demidoff | reverse complement strand
ACAGGCGCCCGCCACAACGCCTGGCCATTTTTTGGTTGCAGCCATCATTGTTGTTTGGTGGGCCTGGGCTGGGGATTCGAACCTGCCACCTTAGGTGTATGTGGCTGGCGCCTTAGCCGATTGAGCCACAGGCGCCGAGCCAACAATTGTAATATTATGTTATTTCTTTGCTTCTGTTATTGCCTTTAACTAGTTGTCAGATGAATTGTTATGCTAGTTTTATATCATCTTTCTATTGTTTTCTCAAGCTGTTGTTTAGATTCTTTATTATGGTTTAACTTTTTTACATGTTTATCTTAACTCCCCAGATACAGTGGAAGATCCTTGGATAGGAACATACTTTGTGCATCCCTCTGTTCCTCCTAATTTCTTAAATAAATGCACCCAGGAAGTGTTCACTGATGTGATTGAATCAGCTCATGTGGCACAATAAGACTTTTGTATGTTATACTCTGTTAATATGGTCTCAAACACAGTAGTAATTTTTTTTTTTGAGACGAAGCCTCAAGGTATCCCCCTGGGTAGAGTGCCATGGCATCACAGCTCATAGCAACCTCCAACTCCTGGGCTCAAGCGAGTCTCCTGCCTCAGCCTCCCAAGTAGCTGGGACCACAGGCGCCTGCCACAACAACCGGCCATTTTTTGGTTGCAGCCATCATTGTTGTTTGGTGGGCCCAGGCTGGGGATTTGAACCCGCCACCTTGGGTGTACGTGGCTGGCACCCTAGCAGATTGAGCCACAGGCGCCAAGCCTGAAAATCCTCTATATGAAAATCACATGTCTACTGTTACAAAGCAGATGCTCAGATTCCATCTCAGGTCTAATGAATCAAAATCTCTGTGGCTGGAACATAGGAACGTGCATTTTTATCAAGTATCCTGTTGAGGGTGTGTGGTGTGGTTCCCTGAACCTGACTGACCTGGTTAGATTACTTAGCAGAGCTAGCAAGTTCAACCAAGGCATGGCTCAAATGAAAAGAGAAAGAGTAGAAACCAAAAGAAAAATGGGAGTGGCACAGGCAGTGTGAGTAGAGAGCATGAGTAATTTCTTCACACAGGCTGTAGTATAACAAAGACAATGCTTATTTAAGTAAAGAGAAAGTTTAGTGTATTTCTAGAGAATTGGAAGCCATATTCTCTCTTAGAAGTGACAGCAACAGACACAAAAGCAACATCCAGGGCGGCGCCTGTGGCTCAGTAAGAAGGGTGCCAGCCCCATATACCAAGTGTGGAGGGTTCAAACTGGCCCCATTTAAACTGCAACAAAAAATAGCCAGGCATTGTGGTGGGTGCCTGTAGTCCCAGCTACTTGGGAGACTGAGGCAAGAAAATCACCTAAGCCCAGGAGTTGGAGATTATTGTGAGCTGTGATGCCACAGCATTCTACTGAGGGTGATAAAGTGAGACTCTGTCTCTACAAAAAAAAAAAAAAAAAAAAAAAAGTACTGTCCAAGTACAAATATCCTTTTTCTCTCCCTTGAAATTGTTTGTGTAACTCTTTGGTCTCTCTGTGTCTCTGGGCACCTTTGTCCTTTTCTATTGATCATTCATTGATTGTGTAGGTTACTGCATCCTCACATTCTTTTCCTCTTTTCAGTGATAATTGCTGAGTACTGACTTACTATTGATTTTACCAATATTTGTGGCATTTGTGGTGTGTGGTGTTCACTCTGTGTCCAAATAGGGAATCTGTATTGTGTGCAGGACGTGCTTGATAATTGAGTCACGGTATTCTCTTAATGGTTCCATGGCCCCTCCTGACTTCCTTATTTTGTGGCTCAAGCTTTCTTCCCATCACTCTTGAAGCCCCTTTCTTTGTCCCTTCTCATAGTCCAAGATATTCTTATACTATTAAAGTTTCAAAGTAACTATAGAAACACAAGTTACCCATTTGTCTTCTCCCAGTTCCAAAGATAACCTTTACAGGTAACTTGGGCTTGATTAAAACCTGGTAACCACTAAAAATGTGTAAATATTCATAACGAGAAACTTTTTTCCATTATAATAACCATTACTGCAATAACATTTATAACAATATAAGCCATGGTTCATTGCAAGCACTTTCTATATGTTAAATGGTTAAGAGGCATTTTATTTAACATGTAAAGAATATGTGAAATAGGAATTGTGGTCCCATACATAGGAAAGGAAACATACTTGGAGAAGTTAAAGGACTCATTTACAGCCAGCAAGCGGCAGTCTCATGGTAGAAGCCTGGTGGGCCCACCATCCATGCTGTTGCACTGCATTACCCTCGCTTCTAAAAAAGGAAAATAGAGCACAAACGTGGACAAATTGTCCCCCAAATTTTATTTGCTCTTTTTCAGAGTCTAGGTGTCTTGGCTTTCTTATCAATTAAACTGGTATTTGGAGAAAACTCTCAGGAAGGCTCAAGGGATGGAGGGGATCAATTGCTTAAGGGGAAGTATTCAGGATGGCATTATGAAACTGTGTGTTTTGTCTCATATCTGAAGGTAAACTCAGCCCTTCTAGTCAGTGGTTAATGAATTTGTCTCTTTTTTTGGTTAAGAAATTTGTCTCTAATTTTTTTTTAAATGACAAATGCAAGAGAGAAAGAGATGTATGAAATAACGCAAATGGAGGCGTGAGATTAGAAGGTACAAGAGGCGGCTAAGAAATAAGATAGGAAAGGAAGTTTATTTTTAGTGCATCAATTTCTCTTTTATTGAAATACAAAGAGCAGTGAATGAGCTAATTTTTAATCTCTCCTTTTCATATATGTGAAATACAAAGAAGAAAGAGATATATAGCTTAATCTTCACTTTAGTTTCCATTCCTACTTGTCATTATGTGACAAGATAGAAAACAAATGCAGAAATTCAACCCAAAAGAAATGACCCAACTCCAAAGTTCTACATTTATTCCTGTTTAGTAGACATGCATGAATAAAAGTTGTTCTTAGGTCTCATAATTAACATGCTTCACAAATTTTGTTAGAAAATAGCAATGGGTTATAATACATGGGAATATTAAAAATATAAACACCTATAGTTAAATACCAGTTCTTGCTGTTTTATAGAAATCTGGAGCCATACCTTTAACTTAGGTAAAATTGAGGGTTTTCCTCACTGGCAAAGGCAAGACTTTGATAGAGATGTGTTGGTTGATTTTTAACAACTATCTCTACATATGTGTAAAAATCTTATTTGTTACATTTGCTGAGCTCCATGCTAACTCCCACATGGCTAATTTTTAGCTACCAACATGAAGGAACTGAAATAGGAGATGGAAAACGATGCACAAAATCAACTATTGAAAGAGGAACTGAGCACCAATCCTCTGCACAACCTTTGGCAATTATTATATTTTTAGACCAATTGGAGATTGACTCACCCGTGTAGTTTTCCATTGGTTGAGTTCACTTTTATATACTCAAAAGAAAACACCAGAACATTTTTAGGTTATCACTTTTCCTGTTGATGAATATTTGATGTTCTATGTTTTTGCTAAGAATAGCTAATATTTTCACAGAGTCCACTATGTACCAGGCATGGTCCTAACTTTATTATATGTATTGCTTTTAACATTCTCTCAACAATCATGTGGGATTTTCCACCAAGAAGCATGATATCTTCCTCAGGTTTTCCATACATGTCTTTTGTAAACTGGAAGAATTTCCCTTCTATACCTAATTAATTCAGAATTTTTGCTATGAATGAATTTTTAACTTTGGGGTCTATTACCAATTAAGATGATCATATTTTCTCCTTTATTGTGTATGTAGAATTACACTGATCTGTTTTTAAATGTGAAACCTATCTCTCATTCCTAAAATAAATTTGATATGGTATTGTTGCATTTTCTTATTTATAGTTTGATGAAATTGATTTGATTATGTTTCAAAGATTTGTATATTTATATCAAAAAATATGCTGCTCTATACTTTTCTTCTCTTCTGGTGTATTTTTTCTGGATTTAGTTGGAGTAACCTAAGACTTATGAGCCGACTAGCGAGAAGTTAGAAATTAGCCTCTCACTACCTTCTAAAAGAGATTGTGTGGGATGGGTATTTCTTTCTATATCTGCTTTATTTAATCCACCTGGTAAGTCATCTTGCTTATGTTTCTTTAGGGGAATCTTTTTAACTACTAATTTAATTTACTTAATGTCTATAGAGTGACTCAAATTTTCATTTTTTTTATTTCTTTTTTGTTCAGTTTTGGTAATTCATGTTTTTAAAAAACTTTACCTTGAATTTTGCAAATTTGTAAAAAAATTATCAACATAGGATATTTCAAATATTTTCATCTTATCCATTTAATGTCCACAGAAACTGCAGAGCTCTTCCTTTGTAATCTTGATAATGTTAATTTTTAAAAATTTATTTTGCTGGTTGTGAAACTTTCAACATTTTATAGATGCTACCAATTCCTGGACTCATTTCCATAATTTCCGATGGGAAGTCAGCTGTTGTTCTTGCTGCTATACCACTGTATTTATGGTGTTTATTTTATTTTATTTGTTTGTTTGTTTGTTTATACACAGAGTCTCACTCTGTTGCCAAGGGGTGCTGTGACATCAGCCTAGCTCACAGCAACCTCAAATGTCTGGGTTCAAATGATGCTCCTCCTGAATAGCTGAGACTACAGGTGCCCACTACATTGCTGGCTATATGCTGTTCATTTTAAATTCTGATTACTTCTCAGAATTTCATATTATTTTTGGTTTTTAGTGGAATGACTATGACACTTTAGTTTGGATTTCCTTCTAATTATTCTTGAAGTCCCATAGGCTTCTTTTATAAGTGGATCAATGTCCTTCATTAATTTTGGGAAATCTCAGTCATTGCCTCCTTATATATTTCTTCTGCTTCATTCTCTCTCTAACCTGACAGTTCAACTAGTCATATGTGTATTAAACCACTTAAAATTCTTTGTTATATTATTTTCTTCTTCTTCACTAATTTCCCAATTGAGTTCACCAGTTTATCTTTTTTTTTTTTTGTCTTTCCTGAACATTAAATTTTTAATATCAGATACTGGATTTTTCAGCTGTAGAATTTCTGTGCATTGATTAATTTTTTAATTAATAGACTTTATTTTAAGGATAAGTTTTAAATTTATAGAAAAATTAAGCAGGAAGTAAGTTGAATTTTCATATATCCTATTAATACCCTTCCCAGTTTCTCTATCAATAGGATTTTTGCATTAGATTGTTATATTTATGATAATGGATAATAAGTTAATAAGTCTAGTAGGTTATGTTAGGGTATGCTCTTTGTAGTTCACATTCTATGAATTTGGCAAAAGTAAAAGACATATAATCATGATGACAGTAGCATATATGTAAATAGATTCACTGACTTAAAAATCCTATTCCCGTGTTCCACATACTCATCCTTCCCTTCCTTCCCCTGAAACTGTGGTGACCTCATGGCTTTTATTAACTATAGTTTTCCCTTTTCCTAAATGTCCTATAGTTGGAATCATATAGCATGTAGCATTTCAAATTGTCTTCATTCACTTAATAATGAGCATCAAAGTTCTACCATGTCTTTTTATGGATTGGTAGCTCCTTTTATTTATTCTGTAATGATTATTATGGATGTACTACAGTTTGTTTATTCATTCATCTATTGTATTACAGAACACTTTTTATTACTTCCAAAGCTCATGAATTATATAAGCTGCTATAAATGTCCATGTACAGGTTTTTGTGTGGATGTCGGCATTTAACACATTTGTATAAACATCAAGGAACATGAATGCTAGATGATATAGTAAGAATATATTTAGTTTCAGTTCTGCCAAATGGTCTTCCAAAGTAGTAATACTATTTTGCAGTCCTACTAGTAATGAATGGGAGTTTCTGTTGCTCTACATCCTCACCAGCATTTGGTGTTGTTAGTGTTTTGGATTTTGGACCTTTTTATATGTATGTTACTACCTATAAACAAGCCTATTTTCCCAAAGGGGAAATGGCTTTCCACCATCAGGAAGATAGAGAGGTTGGTTTCTTTTTTGTCTTCACGTATGGAGTTGAGTTTCAACTGTGTGTAACTTTAATTAGTTTCAATTCATGTTTCATTTTTGAAATCTTCATTGTGAGATCTCGTTTTCAGTTAGACCTTTTCCTTTCTAATTATTTGTGGGATATAAATGCCACATGCATATGACAGATGTCATTCTGTTTTTTTCACTTCCTACCACCCTACTGCCACCTTTCCTCCAGAGTTATGCAGTAGGATAGAGTAGGCAAGTTGGGAGAATTAGATTTACATTGTGGGAACTTCCAGATTTTGATCTCTTTTGCCATCTCATAAGGGCATTATCATTTTTATACTTTCTCCTTATTCTAGAAATATCCTGGGAAATATCATGCATAATCACAGTGCTGTAGTACTCATGTACATTAAGTAAGTTAATTAATTATTAAATAAATATTCACAACAAAACCGAGTGATGTACTATTATTATTTCCATTTTGGAGATGATAAAACTGAGGCAAGAGGTCCTTTAAAAATTAAAATACAGTGCCACAAATCACACTTCTACCAAGTTGTTTGCAGAAAATTGAAGCTCTGCCATCAGTATGTCAGGCTTAGTTTCAGAATGGCTACACTAAAAAAGTTCTGCAGTTTGGTCACTAGAGCTCCTAATAAGGGACACTTTGTACATATCTCAGTTTTCTCTTGGCTCTTTTAAGACCTCAAGTATGACTGTTTACATTCCAAACAATTGTTTGAGGAAGAGAGTCCATATCTACCCCATCCTATGCCTTTTTATTCAGTACTATCTTGTATATCATCATACCATTCCTCTTGCTCGAATAACACTGATGGGCTTATACCCCTCCTATCATTCTCTGCCCTTTATATCTATCTATTTCTAAACTTCATCTGACCCTGACCCCTCCTGCCTTAGCCTTCTGCTTAGATAAAAGGAGGGCTCAAGCTTTCCTTTATCTCAAGACCTTTCTCACTGAGCCTTTCTTTCTGCTTCTGGTCAGTAGAATGGCCTTTCCCTGACCCTGATATTTCACCTTTGCTTTTTTTTTTAGCTGTTTTTATTTAGGAGGACTTTAGATCTTGGCAGGGATATATCAGTAATAACATAGACACACTCTTTGTTAGATGTTTGTATGTGACTCAAATGATAAATATTATTTTGAGGGAAGACTAGATTAGGTTATTAAATATTGAATTTTACATTTCTATACAAAACTATTCAAATATAAAGTAAAGCAATGCCAAGTTAAAAAAAAAAACCCACGGAATGGAGAGATTAAATAATGTAAATTATCAATAACATTTTATTCTTTGGTCAAGAATGAGAAAAAAAACCTAATTCAGGTTCAAATAGTATTCAAAGTGCTACCTCATACCAAGCAAAGATCTACACTGTTCAGACAAGTGGATACCCCATCAACGTCCACTTTTGTAAATGTAAAAAACTATCGTTGGCATTTAGGTAACCAATATTCATATCTGGAGCTCTTGTTTTCATGATGAAGACTAGAAAGAGAATGGAAAATGTCACACTCTCTGCTCCTTTTTGCAAGAGCACAAGAATGTATCTCTAATATCTTGTGTTTGTATGACCATGCTTTCTTTAAAATGAAAAATGACAACCCAACATAATTTTTCTCTCACCAAAGCTGAGAACAAGGTCCACAGAGGCGTACTAATTTTCTAGTTGATGACTATTTTTGTGCTTACATAATCTAAGTACCATGGGCAACTACTTTAGCTGTAGATAAAATGTATTCAGAAATGAAGTAACCATCTAAGCTAATGACAACTGCAGCCCACCCTCATTCTTACATTCAGTCAAGACTTGTCACACTGTCTTTTCTTTTGAAGTTTCATAGAGAGTCACATTAAGGGGGTGAATGCTTCCATTTCAGTTTCCATTTAGGGCACCCTGTTAACTTTCTGTTAAAAGCTTTTTCTATTTTTTTCTTCATTTGAAACATTTTTTTTTTTTTGTAAAACCTCTGGCCAGAGAAAAATTTCTTTTAGGAAACTTTGACTGAAACATAGAGACTTTTTTAAGTTATAATCCTTTGAAAAGTATAGGTTCCTCAACTCTGTAAAACATCTATTCAGTTCTACATTTTATTATGTATAGTCTTAATTCAAATGCATGTTGATATAGAATTCTAAAGCTGTATCTATTTTATTGATCCTATTTGATAGCAGTGGGTAAAACTTTTGTTGAAATTGAACATATTGCATTTTTAAAATCAAATTCCTAAACCCTATAACTCTGAGATGATGCCGTTCAATGCATCATCTTACACTTTGCAGGAATAAAAATGGAAGATTCATTATGCTAAACCATTCTTTTAATGGTTCCCTGTGAAACATTTGTAGACAAACATTTTGGATCTTATAGAAACCTGAAAATGGCTTGAATTATGATTAGCTAGACTGGGCAGTAGAGGGGAAATTTGAGGGTAGTGCTTAAGACCTGTAGCTCTCAAATACCATTTGTCCTATTTTGGATTATTATAGCATAAATCCTTTGCTTCTGTAGAACTATGGGGGGAGTTGCAGTTCTTTGCAGACATATAGGCTCCTGAGAAGTACTCAGTATTAAAAACTAAGAGCACAGTAAGCAGAATCCTCCAAGACTAAATTAATCCTATTTTGAGATAACATAACTGAAGTTATGTTTATTTATATTTTGATGATGAATGGTCAATCTTTGGGCACTGGTTAATTATAAGAATGGAGATGAAAATGAGATGAAGAAGTGTGTAAGCCAGTTAAGAAACCTCGGTTTTGTCAGTGGTCCATTAAGAAGCAATGGAAATGTTTATGTAGAGAACAATGACATGTTTAAATTTTATAAAGTAAATTCTGCCAGAGAAAAATCAAGGAAGGTGGATCAGAAAGAGAAATCCTGGGAGAAAAGAAATCCATAGAAAAGTTTGTCATCTGGATGAGGGATGATGGAAGAGCTGCAATGAAATCAGAAAAAAAGAAATAAGGTTGATATATTTTGGAAATGAAAAATATAATATAGACAACAATTGTCTGTTGGAGTGTATGTGGGTAGACAGAAATTTCCAGCATAATTTGCATTGTGTTAATAGAACAGTAATATATAATGTTGCAGAATTACCGTACTTAACTTCTATATCAAGTTGATTTGTTCTCCAAGTTGCTAAAGCCTAAACACTTTTTAAAGCATGTTATCTGGAAACTTGCTAGAAAATTCCTATAACTGTAAATCTTTGTTCATGTTTCTATTGGTTAGATTTGTTGGAAGAGATGGTGATCTTTCCACCTAACATAAGTGAGATACAGTGAAGGAAAGGTTTTCAGAAATTGCTTATTGAATTTATTGAGCAGAAAAAAACAACAACAATAATGGCAATATATTTAATATACAAAAACACATTTCATATGCATTATTTTATGTAGTTTTCTGTGACCCTGATAAGTTTATAATTGAGAAAATTTCAGAGTAGTAAACAAGTTTCCTAAGATTATAGAGTTTATAGATCTTAGGGCTAAAATGAGAATCAATTCCTGCTTTCTAGTATACCAACTACCTGGCCAGCTAATGTTAAACTAATGTTGGGGGCCCGATGATCTTTCCAGGATATCCCTGCACTGCTGGGCAGAGAGCGCCTATCTTTGGTTTGTGGTTATTCTCATTGAATATCTTTACCAGTATTTCTTATTAATGGCCTATACTCATTTTTCTTCTTTAGAAATTCCTTTTTCTCATCATTTTATAGTTACAATGTCAACAATTACCCTCTGTGTTTGTTTTTCATTAATCTAACTTAGAAAAATCTCTTATCATCAAGGAATTTAGCAGAGCTATTTGCTCTGAAACCATGGACTCCCAGATAACATAGTCCAGAGCCCAACTGGACTGACCTTCTCTGTAACAATATTGATAAATACTGTGAAAATTATCCTATTCTAAAAAAATGCATCACTAAGAGCTAAGTTTTTTTTTCTTTTTTTTTTTTTTTTTGCAAAAACATTGGGATGAATAACAATGAATAGTGACTTAACAGTTCCACCTGAAATCATTTTAAACAGTACACTAGTAGCGAATGCTACCTTGGAATTTCAAAGGGGAAAGTGATTAAGATTAATGTTAGTTGGAAGGTGAAATTAGCTTTTTACAAAGAAGTAACTTTATCAGGTGTATTCAAAAGGAAAGTGATTTATTGCAGGCAAAAAGAAGGTTATGACAAAAGTGCATTGGATGTGAAATGCCTGAAACGCCCAGCAATTGTGGGAGCTAATTATAGCTAATTATAACTGAAGTAAAAGGTATAAAGAGGGACAAAACAGGAACTGACAATGTAGATCCAGCTGTTCAGTATGGTGGGTGCAAAGGCCATGTGGTTGTTTAGTGAAATAAAATTAAAAATTTGGCTTCATGATGACACTAACTACATTTCCAGTGTTCAGTACGCATCAGTTTAGCTACTGGTTACTATATTAGATAGCAAAGAAATGAAATCATGCTATTATTGCACCAAGTTCTTCAGAAGCGATCCACAAATGGACAAGCTCATGTGTAGGAGAGCGAAGAGGAATTGAATGAAAGAGAAAATGAGGGATGTACATTTCTGAGCCACATTACGAGTCCCATCTTATATTATCATCATTTTATCTCCCTCATATTTATCGTGACTTAATTAAATCTACTAATCACATTTTTAAAGCATCATAAATGCATTAGAGTTTTCAATTTTAACATAGATGTAGATGTAGAATCACAAAACACACACACATACTTCATGTTTTGTGTTTTATTGCCCAAACCCTTTATTATAAACACAAAAGCACAAGTGTCTAGAAACACAAAATTAGTTGAGTTGTATCATACAATTAGTAGGAGGTTTAAATGAGGCTTTTGCTTTGTTTCTTTACTTTTATGAACTGGGCCCACAAGATCATAAAATATCCATGGAACTAGATTTTGAAATGTAAAGATTTTAACCCATGTATTTAAATTCAGTTTTGTCCTTATTTTCAGGGTATTGGGGGATCCAACAATGGCAATATGGCAGACCCTCAATATCTATTCTCCCAAAATAATTAAACTATGTGAATCTTGACATTTCTGGTATTTGGTTCAGAAATAAGGGGCATAAGGCAGGACTCTATTTATAGGAATCGTATGGGATCCTTCTCGTTGACTTTGGGAAAGTTTTATTTTCGCTCCCATAAAAGAGGCACGAAAGAAAAGTGGCATATTTTCCCACTAGATATACCTAGATGTACCGTAAACTTCTGCATCCTAAGAATGCAGCCAACAGGAGAGCGCGGCAGAGGAGCAGAGCTCATCCCTTTCCTCCCATGCCCGGGCCATTCCTCATTCAGTGAAAAAGTAATGATTATTTTTATTGCTACTGTTTATAACCAAGAATTATAATTAATCTATTTTGTATACCTAAGGTAAGAAGAGAGACACAGTAGAGCTTTATTTCTTCCTTTCCTGGAGATACTTCCTTTTTTTTTGGTAGTGCACATAACAATTAACCCAAAGGAAGAGAAGACATTTCAGTTTGACAAGGCAGTATAGAGGTCAGGGATCTTGGTGTCTTCAAAAAATGGTCAAGATCCATTAGTTTTCAGGGAGGGATAATTATGAAAGGGTTGTAGTAGGTTGTGATAGGTAAGTAGCAAATCAGGAACATCTTATCATGCTAAGACCTAGCTTAGCATGATAAAACTATAAATTTTATCCCAGAAATAAAACCACTTACTCTATCAGAAATCCTCAAAGATGTTTCTATACATTCCATTTGAATAACATTCATGGTTCTTTCATAGGTTATCAGAGTAAATCCTTTAATTATAAACTTTGAACTGCTTATGTTGTATATTATCTACGTGTATTATTTTAAACAATGATACAAGGATTTTCTACTACAGTGTTAAGAAACAGAGGTGGTGGTTAGGGGGATAAGTGTAACAGCAATGGTTAAACCTCAAATACCTTCTGCAAAGATTATCTTGGCAAAAGAATATCTTTGTAATTCCCCCCAAAGGTAAAACATTTAAGTGCTTCTGCATCTTCACAGATAATGGCAAAATAAATAGCTAGATAGACCTATTGTCTTTGACAGAGAACACACAAGGATTAGCTCTATTAAGTCAGTTCTCTAATTTACAGTTACCATGTTTTGAAAAGACACTCTCAAAACCATGGGCAAAGAGCATTTACAATATCACTAAGATGCACATATTGAGATGTGAGGAAAAATACATCCAGCTAATTTAAAAATATTGCTGCCTGCATGTGGATACAATTATACCTTTTAGACATATTCTTATAGTTAAGGAAAAGTCTGGCCTGGGTAAAAACATGCAGTGTTCCTGGATTTTATATTTATATTATTACTTGGCCATTACTAATAGTACACCTTTATTTCAGACTGTTAGCCTTTGTGAACTGTGAAAGAATAAGGTTTATGTCGCTTTAAGTCACCCAGTTTGTGGTAATTTGTTATAGTAACACTAAGGAAAATAATATAGAGAGGAAGTTCCTTTCTGGGTCCATGCTCTGGGCCCTATTACACATTATACAATCTATTGTTAATTGGATACTTACAGGTATCTCCACCCCTGCTTCACAGATGAAATAAACAAAATTCACAGAGGTTCGTGACTTTATTCGTTAAGCACCAGATTCCTTCAACTCTCTGGGCATGGATTTATTCATCTTACACATGTTGTGCTGCTGATTGGGGGTGGAGGGGAAGAGCCCAAAGAAGGCTGGAGTTTGAAAGGATATTTTCCATGAGGTAGTGGAGTAAAGGTTACTTTACAAATTTTAATAGGATTTGGATAAACATAGACATTTAAGAATGCTTTTCAAGCAGAGATAGATTGGGATTCTAACTCAGTTCTAGCATTTAACAGTCAAGTGCTGACACATATGTTGAATGACATGTTTTCTGTGTAGGACTTCTGCTTATCTATGGCCCTTTCTCCCATCCTTACAGCAGCCCCACAAAACGGGCATCCGCTTCCTCATTGGATGGGTAAGAAAACAAATCTCTGAAATGTTCAAGGCTTTTTTTTTCAAAGTTACACAATTAGAAATTGATACCAGGGAATTCAATCATCAATGTTTCTGACTCTGATGTCTGTATCTTCCTCCCTCAAGTTTTTTCTTTAAATTTAGTGTTTTTATATAATAGGAATAGCACTGGGCATGGGCGGGGTCACAAGTTATGCAAGACACAAACCGCAGTGAGAATGTAGCATACTCACATCTTTCTCAATGGAATAAGGCTATAAGCCCAAGATATCTGCATGTATTATATAAGAAAACAACGAATATTAATTATGTCTAGGAGGGCACTGTGTCTTAGCAGGGGGCTTGCTCTTCAGCTCGGGGTCATGTAAAAGTCAATGATAATTGCTCGTTTTTCTGTCTATCCAGCTAAGCTTGGGGTACATGAAAAGATAGTGTCATCACTATCACTTTCCTCCTGCCTTCTGGGTCTATGCGTGGCATAAACCATGTGACCAGTAAATGTCTTCCTGAATGAATGAACATACAGAGGAATGATTATATAAAATCATAGATGATTTATGTTTCTTTGGTCTTCCCTGGTTGTTATCACTCAACAGTTTAAAATAAATATAAGTATCTTAGCTAAGCTCATATCCAAAATGGATTGCTTAACACTAAGTTTCACTAAAAATAATAAAATTATGTTTAATGTTTAACAAAGCTCTGCTTAAAATATTCAGCCTCTTTCTGCCTTGAAGTAAGCCCTTCAAAGGTTAGGCTTCTTTGACTTTCTTTCCCTTTTCTCACAGTATATTACCATGTTAACATAGTTAACAGAGAAAGTACTGAGATGTTTGTGTAAAAGAAAAAAAGAAAACCTATTTAAGAAAACACAGACTTTCTGCTATATCCTAACTTCTTATTTTAATGATTAATTTATACAAACCAGAATGTAAACACATTTAGAAAGTTTTCTGATAATTTAAAGCAGATCTCATCAGGGTAATTGTATTCTTATCATCTATTTAAGAATCAGTCTTCCTAAACAGTATTATATTAACATAATGAGACAATATGCATATGTAAATTACTTAAATCAACAATCATGTTCTTGGACACATTAAACTGTAGATATTGGACATAATGGTTGTTTGACATATAAAATATTTTTATTTATCTAGACAAATCATGCAAAAAAATTTAATCATTGCAACCTGGCATGCTTATCTAACTAAAAGAAAAAAAGTCCAAGGGGAGATGGCCCACAATGCCAGTGGCTTTCTTTTACATTATGAGAAATGTAAGGCAGTTTTCTCTTGGCAATTTCAATATGGAATGGTCCCAAACCTTTGCTTCTGCCAATGGATCAAAATGCCAACCTTGCTGAAAGTCACTTGTGCCCTGATCCCACATGAAAACTGTCAAGATTCCTGCTGGAGAGTCAGACAGATCCATAAGTCAGTTTTCCCTTTTCTCTCCTACCCCTCTCCTGCAGTGTTCTACATTATCTGTTTGGATCTTTTTTGTTATAAGTTGATTCATAGGAAGCATCTTTATATATATCTCCATATACCTTACCAGCCATATGGTCCCATTGGATTCCTTTAATTGATCTTTTATAAAACCTGGCTATCCCTGGAGCATCAGATTTGTTTCCAGAGGTGTTCTGAAGTCCAGTCTTCTCTGCTCAGACAGTTTTGCATAGGCTAAAAAAGAAGTCAGTTTCCAGTGAAGGGCTATTTTTCTTGCATACAGCAGAGATGTGTCAGGAAAACGGCCTCCCAGTAACTGGGAAGAATGGGGCAAGTTTATTCAAGGCTATTTTGCTCCAGACATTGTTCAAGACATCAGCAAAACTCTGAGAAGTAGGTATTATTATCTTTGTTTCTCAGATGAGCTAGCAATTTGCTCAAGGTCATATAGTTAAGTGGTAGCTGTAGAATTTAAACTTGGATTTATCTGTTCCCAAAACTCTTTCCACTATACCCATTGACCCAGGAATATACTTCCAGTCAGGGTAAAGCAAGCAGCACAATACTAAGTCTATTTATATAAGCTACTTAGAACCACAGACCCATAGTATAGTACTAAGAAGAGCTAAACCCCCATTTAATCCAATCACCATATTTAAAAATAAAAGGCAAGGGGATGATTAGGTTAATCAGTTAGATGTAAGCATTGCACATTGTATATCAAATCAACACATTGTACCTCATAAATGCATTAATGTACACAGTTATGATTTAATAAAGATTTAAAAAAAGAAAAACAAAAACTGTGGCTTCAGGAGATTCAATGTTTTACCCAAGGTCACATGTTATCACTGTAACCCAAATCTTCTAACTCTTAATATTCATCTGTAATAATATGCTACCTCTCCCTTAACATTTGGTTGCCTTTAATATAGTTTATTGTTTCATTTTTCCTTTTCTGTATTTTCATCTTTATTTCCTGTTTTATTTGATTGTTCTTACCAATAAAACAGAACAAAACAACAAAAAAATTGCATTCACCAACTTTCCTCTCCAATTTGTGAACAAGTCGGAAGAATTCCTAAGAAAAGGGCACTTGAGATCCACCGTGAATGAGAACGAATTGAAACAAATTGCAGAACTCTTTAGGGTTTATTCACAGATTGTTGAAAGATGTTCTTTCTCTCCACTTTCAGCCTCTTTTGGACTGAGGTGATTTTAAAATGCTGTTAATGTTCTCAGCACTTTCAGTCAGCAGAATTCTTTGCTTCTGCTCAAACCTAAACAATAAGCAAACAGAGAACAATCCCCAAAAAAGTACAATAAAATAAAAAATGCTTAGCTTCTTCATAAACAGACAGTTTCAGTGTTATCCCAGAGTCAGTTCTGCCTGAATGGTGCATAACATGTTAAAGTTTTTCTAGTTGGCCAATATTCTGCTATCTTGGGAACAGTTAGCAAGGTATTCATCACTAAGCTTGAGGTGCACGAAAACTAGAACCCTTGTAAATTTTCCTTATTTATTTATTTATTGCTCCAAAGGCTAAGAGGCACCAAATACTTACTTGTTTTAATGGAATTTGAGTGAGGAATATTAAAAAGGAATAAACTAGAAAATATATTCAAACACATACCTTATAAGGAATTGTCAAAATCTCTTCTTTTGTGGATACTTGTCCTTTGAAAGATGTTTTCCCTAAATGTATTTACTAAATGTATTTATTCCTCATATTAAATTATCTTATTGACCTTGAAATCTCCTTGCAAGAAATTAAGAACAGGCAAGGTCCATGTAAATAGAAGCACTGGAAGCATCTTGCACACATGAGTCCCCAGTAAAATACAAAGCTCAAATCAGAAATTTTTGAAGTCTATTTCCTCACCGAGTGCTTAAGATTTCAATAAATAGTGAGAGATGACCGCCACTGACTAGAAATTTCTTAGAATATACATGCTTCAAAACAAGGGAAATGTGGAGAGACAGGTAGATGGAAGAATCCAATGTACCCAGCACTATTATGAAACCAATATATAACCACCCAGACTTTCATACAAATGATAAAACACAATTATAGCCCAGAAAGAAGGAGAGAAGAGGAGGGTGAGGGGAGGGGTGGGGGTGGCCAGGTGGAGGGAGGGTAATCAGTGGGACTTCACCTAAGGTACATATTACAAGGGTACATGTCAAATATAATAAGAGTAGAGTATAAATGTCTTAACACAACATTGAAATAAGTGAGGTAAAGGCTATGTTTACCAGTTAGATGTAAGCATTCCAAATTGTATATAAAATCAGCACATTATACTCTATAAATGCAGTAATGTATACAGTTATGATCTAATAAAAAATAAGTTAAAAACATATATTGATGATGGATTAAAAAAAATAGAAACGATAACCTTATTAAGCATTGACTTAGGTCAATTTTTTCAAGAGCAAAACCCAAGAAGACAATTCTTGTACAAGTAATATATTTAGGGAGAGATGGGTGAGAAAAGCAGGCTGACATGGATGAAAGCCAAGCAAGGACTGGCCTTAGCTGGACACTAGCTTGAGCTTAATCTGATAAGATGGTCTAGAGTTGCGCTCTCCAATATAGTAGCCACTGGCCACATGTGGCAATTAAGCACTTGTGATGTGATTAGTCTGAATTAAGATGTGCTGCAAGTGTAAAAATACACACCAGCTCAAGGATGCAACACACAAAGAAGTGTAAAATATCTCACGAATCATTTTATATTGAGGTTGAAAAAATATTTTGGATTAAGTAAAAAGTATTATCAAACTATTTCACTCACTTCTTTTTACTTTGGAAATGTGACTACTAGAAAAAATTCAATCACGTATGTGGTCTGCATTATATTTCTAATGAACAGCACTGCTTTTGATTCATCTGTTGGATTTGTTTTGGCTAGGAAAATCTGACACACAGCCACACATTGTCTTCGTTTCCCTCTTTCCTTTCTTCCTTCTTTAATTTCTCTTTCCCTCCGTCCCTCCCTTCCTTCCTTCCTCTTTTCCTTTTTTTTTTTTTTTTTTTTAATTAAGTCCACTAACCACTAATGTGTATTTACCACTGAGCAAGGCAGGTCTGTTTTCTGGATCTCTTACTCAAGTCATGTTGGATCTCATTATCCAAACTCCCAGGCACAGACATATAGACAAAGTATACCTTAAACATGGCTACATATGCTCCTGACAGCTTGGGAGTGGGAAGAAACATTGTTAGCAGTTCTTCAAAATAAGTAGCTTATCTGAGGTCCAAAACACATCCAGATACTACTGTCCTCTGTCCTTTCATCTATAAACTCATTTCGTTAAAGGCAACAAATTAATATTTAAGTTATATTTCATTACATAAATTGCACTGAAATTTATAACATTGCTACACCCAGACTCAGTCCTTAGTGATGTACTAAATTCTTTGGTGCATGCTCAATTTCTAGCATTACTTGGTAACTATCTTAATTTCTTACTGAGAGCTCTTTTTATAACACAAGCTCAAATCTATCATCACCATTATCACCATCATTGTCATTACTATTGTGTGACAATTGATAATATTTTTCAACTTTTGTTCATAATGCATGGATCTGTAATAGGCATAATAAATGGTATCTAATCCATTGAGCATTGGGAGCATAAGACAAATAGTCCTACAGTTAATAAAATCAATAAGGTAGGCAGTGTCTTTTTATTTAGGCAATTTACAGGTCATAAGAATTTGAGGACAGACAGCACCTCTAGAATATACTCGACTACATAGCATGTGAAGGCCAATACCATAGCACTGGGTGAAGGCCAATTTAACTCTTTTATCTTTTCCTGGGCTTTCATTTGTCTTTCATTTAAAAAAACAATAAACCAAGCAGCAAATGCAGCAAATCCAGAAGAGTGGGCAGCCAACCAACACTCCATTTTTTGGTGATAGGAACTACAACAATAGATAAATTGGCAGACCAGGGAGGAAAAGGAAGCAGGGCCAGGCATTTCTGGATATATTAGGCATCTAAAAAGTAATTAATATTTAGCAGGCCTACCAATATTTAATCTAGAATGTATTAATAATGCCTTGATTTTATCTTTTGAAACTAGCCCTAATTTATCTATTACAGTTAGATTGTAATGGATTTTTTTTTCAACAAAGGATGGAAATCACATTACAGCCAAATAATAATATGCTATTTGTATATGCAAAACAGCTCAATTATTTGAGGCAATTAAACTAATTTCTCAAGAGTGATTTCAAAGGAAGTTATCTTTGTAAAGAAGACTTCAACAAGAATTAGAAAAATAAAGCCTTTTTTTGCTGTAATTTCGTGAAAAAATGCAAACTGGACCAAAGAAATTAATCTTCAATGTTTAATGTTTATCATTACAAAACCCAACTCTCTGATGGCTTTCTTAATTATCTAGATAAAACTCTTTTGTTTTGCAAAAGCAATAATTTCTAAGGCAGATTTTTCTTGCAAGATCTAGCATCGAGTTTTTCTTTTTATTGAAGCTTACGTAAGAACTAGTATAAAAACGGTGGTAAAATTGTATCTTATTCAATATTTTTTACTAAATGTTTGTTGTTTGAAGTTTTCTTGGTACGATTTTGCTGGTAAATTCTTAAATTAGATCCTTCCTCTTGTCTCTCTGATTTAGGTAAATAATAGGACTTCATATACCAAAGGTTTTACTTTAATGAATCTCAAAGAATCTTACTAAGAATTACATTACCTATAAAAGAAATCCCTGAGCCACTAATCATATGTACCCTCATGTTAAATAACCCCCCCTCCAAAAACAAAAGTAATTCAGAAGCTGGAATGAGATGTCTAAATGGAAAACCCCAGTGTCACAAAAGCAATGACATGACCCAAGTGTTGGACATATTCTGTTATAAAATTCTGATTTCCACGCCCCAACATGGTGGTCTCCTTCACTGTGACAAAAGTTTTCCCACGAAGTTTAGTAAATCAATGGTTAAGCCTTAATAATTTAAGCTCAAGGAAAAAATAAGGGTGTAAACATTAGAATAGCTCTAGCTTTGCTGGGTAAAGTGGCTCGTGGCTATAATCCTAGCACTCTGAGAGGCTGTGGGTGAGAGGATCCCTTGAGCTCAGGAGCTGGAGGATAGCCTGAGCAAGAGGGGTACATTGTCTCTACTAAAAATGGTAAAAATTAGCTGGGCCTGGTGGTGGGCTCCTGTAATCCCAGCTACTTGGGAGGGTGAGGGAGGAACATTGAACCCAGGAGTTTAAGTTGCTGTGAGATAGGGTGAGGCCACAGCATTCTAGCCCGGGGCAACAGAGTGAGACCCTGTCTCACCAAAAAAAAAAAAAAATTAATTTAATTTTAAAAAAGAAAGAAAGATTGGCTCTGTCTCTTGGCCAATTTGTGGAGACAGTCAAGGTTATCAGATTCCTTCTAGTTATTATGATAAAATTTCTTCAGATATGTTAAAAGATGAAGACTCTCCAGTTGGTTCAGATCAGTGAGTTATGTACTGACCCTCAAATATGAGGCAATCCTGGTGCTGGCTCCTCAGATACTGAGCTCATAGTCTAAAAGAAACACAATTAACACACTCTTAGTTTAAGTTGTATTTGTTTCAGCTTTTCTATCTTAGAATGCATCAAGTTCCCATTATTTTCAGTTAAATGGCATGATATCAGTGCATTCAAATTTCCAGGGGGAGAATGGGAGCAGGCAGAGCAACGGTTGTCACACATTGCTTTGAGAAGTTACCTAATCTGTCTGGGGGAAAGAGTGCTGAGACGATAGAGTACTGGTTAATGCCTTTCAAGCCATAGGTATGTCTTCCTATAGTTTTAGGATGGAAATGAAAGATTGATATCTTGAGATGCTTAGGAATGTATATCTTAGTGGTCTATAACTAAGTATGGAATTCCTATGTGAACATTTACAAAGCACATGAAAAACGTAGGTGATTAGAAGTGCTTTTTCTTGAAGAGTATCACAGTGACTCTGGAAGGATGTCCAAATATTTTTTATCATACGTCTAAGAGTCGGATTCAATAATCTGCAGACCATAAAGCAAATTGAAACAACAAATAAACACACAACAATCGTAATATAGGAGAGAAGGCAATATCCAAATGCCCCTCATGTTTAACTCCAGTGTGCATTTCATTTTGGGTGCTCCTGATAATCCACTGACACTCCTGTCGATTGGCTCCTCACCATTCAAACCCATTCTTTAGTATATTGCTACAGTTATCTCACCAAAGGCAAATCTAATCATAGTTCTGCCCTTGAAACTCTTCTATAAGGACATACGTACAGATAACACTAAAAAACCAACCAATGTTTTGGTTTTTTACCAAAAGATCGTATTCAGACGATCTTTTCTCCTCTTGGCCAACTTTATTGGTCAATATTGTAATTTTTACATCTTTATGAAATCATAATGCTATGCTGTTTCTTTAAGAAGGACTCTATTTCTGCTTTTAGGGTGTGGACCAGAGGACTATATGTTAATGCATTTTCTGGGTGAGGCTACCTCCTCGACTTTATGCTATGACATAAATCTTTGCCTCTTTTCTACCTATACATTCCCTATTTATTATTTCAATTATTATTCCTTCATTTAATTGATTTATTTTCCAATTGGTAGCCACTATGAACATATTAACTACAACATCTCTGGTGCTTGGACTCTGCACATTTTTATGCTTTCAAGGTGTCCGTCTGAATGGATTGTATTTAGTTTCATTTTCTTTCCCCCTCATAAGTCACAAATCAAAGAATACTCCCCTTTAAGCAGATAATAACAGGGGAAACATACACGTTGTTTCAGAAACTGATTATGCAGATTGACTCTCCTACTAAGAAATTAGAAAATTCACTCAGCACCACAGCTGTGGCGCTTAATTTATAGAACCAGCTATATTTTGAAAACTCTGAAAATCTGCCAAAAGAGAAAATTATAAGATTGATTCTGTAAATGATAGTGTTCAAAGTTAAACTACAACTCTAATGCATTCATTAGAGAGCCATTTTTTCTAGCCATATCTTTCAGTGCCTTTTAAACAATGTTTCATCCTATACTAAGTAATTCTACCTGAGGATAATGTAAACCATGATCGTTTTTGAAGGCAAAGGCAGCCCAAGGTTAAGTAAAGGAATCATGAATAGAGTGCCCCTCACTTCAAGCGCTACACCCTCATCCCATAACCCCTTGGTCTATTGAGTATTGTCAATAAAGTACCAAACACAATAAGTGGCTGTGAGGAGGTGCCGGAAAAATATATATATTTTTAAAACATACAATGCTGAAATGAGGCAGTATCACAGGAGCCAGTTTTCGATTCAGAACACATTTATGTCTCCATTTGGTTTTGAATGTGAATGTGCATTAAGAAAAGTGCACATAGCAACAGTGTACAACTTGATTCATTTTTACAAATAGAACACACATATGTACAAACTCACAGAAGCCCCCTTCACATCTCATTCAAATCATGATCTTAATTCCACCCCAGGGGAGCCATTATCCAAACTTTTAACATCATGGATGCCTATTTTTGTACTCTATGCAAAATGCATCTTAAATAGTTACTTTTTCCCATTCTAGCTTGTTTCCCTCAATACTAGGTTTGTGAGTAGCTATATTTTGTTCATTCTCATTGCTATATGGTATTGCATTGTGTGAATATACCACAATTTATTTAGCCCTTCAACTGTTAATAGCCCTTTGGGTAGTTTTGAGGTTGGCTTTATGAATACTGCTCCTATGAATATTCATGTGCACGTCTTTTGGTGAACATATGTATGTGTTTTTCCAAATGTTAAACCGATCTTATATTCCTGGAATAAACCACACTTTTCGTGATATATTATCCTATTTATATGTTGGTGAATCTGATTTTCTAGGATTAGATATAGGATTGTCGCATTTATGTGACTTAAAGAAATTAGTCTGTAATTTTCCTTCCCTTTAATGATTCTTATGAAGTTTTGGTGTTAGATTTCCCTGGACCTTATAAAAGAGTTAAGAAGTTATCTTCCCCCTCCTTATTCTGTATGAATTTATTTAATATTGGTATTATTTCTTCCTTGACTATTTGGAAAACTCACTGCTGAGGCCAGATGGGTTGGAAATTTTTTTCTGGGAATGTTTCTAATGAAATATTAAATAGATAAAAGATTATTAAATTTTTCAATTTTTCTTCTATCAATTTAGGAAATAGATTTTTAAAAAATATTTTTTCAGGGTGGTACCTGTGTCTCAGTGGGTAGGCTGCCAACCCCATATACCAAGGGTGGCAGGTTCGATAGCTGGGTGTTCTGGTGGGCACCTGTAGTCCCAGCTACTTAGAATCTGAGGGAAGAGAATCACCTAAGCCCAGGAGTTGGAGGTTGCTGTGAGCTGTGATGCCATGGAACTCTACCGAGGGCAATAAAGTGAGATTCTGTCTCTAAAAAAAAAAAAAAAATTATTTTATATAATTTTTAAAATTAATTGGCATTACGTTGTTTACAACATTAATTCTTTTGAGCCTGAATAATGTTAGTGATGACTTATTTTGTGAAACTAATATTCCTAATACTGGCAACTTGTATCTTCTTTCTTTTCCATTGATTAGTGTTTGTAGGTATTTATGAATTAATATTTTCACAGACTACCTACATATGTTTGAGATTTGAATTACTGCTTTTCTCTAATTTCTTGAGATGAGTGCATAAACTGATTATTCCACTTCTTTCTAATGAATTCCTTAAAACCATTTAAAAGAATTTTTTTTTCACTGAAAACATTTTTTTTGACTTTTTTTATAAAATAATTTTTCGCTGGGTATAGAATTCTACTTATGTTCTTTCAGCACTTTTGAAAAGATTGTTTCATCATTTTCTAGCTTCCATTATTTTTACTTATTTATTTATTTATTTTAGACTCTGTCTTACTTTGTTGCCTTTGGTAGAGTACTGTGGCATCATAGCTCACAGCAACCTCTAGCTCTTGGGTTTAGGTGATCTTCTTGCCTTCGCCTCCTGATTAGCTGGGACTACAGGTACTCACCACAATACCTGGCTGTTTTTTGTTGCAGTTTGGCCAGGACCAGGTAGGAACCCGCCACCCTCGGTATATAGGACTGGCACCCTCCTCACTGAGTCACAAGTGCCACCCTAGCTTCCCTTATTTTTAAGGTCAATTTCAGTGTTGCTGCTCTTTCTAAACTAATATGCCTCTTATTTGACTGCATTAATATTTTCTGTATATATCCAAATCACACTACAGGAATCGAATATCTAATATTACATTAGATACTAGATCTAACCTAATCTAATACCTAATATTGGATTCCTGTAGTGTGATTTGGATATAGAGTCCATAGAGTTCTTAAAACTTCTTCAATCTAGATTCATGTTGTCCATCAATTATAGACAACTTCCAGCCATTATCTCTTTAGTATTGGCATTGCCACATTCTCTCTTTTGTCCTTCAGAATATGTTTATACTATTAGACTTACTGAGTGTGCTCCACACGTTTTTCACACTTTAGAATATTATATAAATGTTGTTGATGAAGCAGCCACAGGGTGAGAGGAATGACTCCAAATTCAAAAGAAGTTCCACTATGAATAAAATACTTTCAACATCACATACGGCAGAGAAATCCTTCATGGAGGAAGAGGCAAGCCATGCAGCTAACATCATTGTCTTATTTTAACAAATTGCCACTGTGACCCCAAACTGCAGCAACCAGTCAACATTGGGCATGACCTTCCAATAGGCAAATAATTGCAATTTGATCAATGCTCAGATGATCATTAGAATTTTGGGGCAATACAATATTTTTAACTAATGTATATACATTTTTAAGATAATGCTATTTCATACTTAATAGACCACACTATAGAGTAAACATAACCTTTATATGCACTGGGAAGAAATAGATCAACCTTCTTATTTTCAGAATGAATATTTTTATCAAAATAATATATATAGTGAAACTTACATTATTATACAGATCTCTGAGATTTTTAGTGTGACCCAAATATACAACATATCCTTATACATCTTCCTTCCGAAGCAGCTTAGATGGTTATGAGTAGATTAAAAAAAGTGGAATGAATCACTTTTGTGGGGGGCGGGTAATGAATTCTTATCTCATCAAGAGCATTTATGTAAAACAAGTTATGCATTACTCACTCAGGAGAAAACATTTTATCTTAAAGAATAAAGTATATTCATAATGCCTTTAATTTCTTATATTATCTTTCAGATTCACGTACTTTTATTATAGGCATTGACTGGGAAAGTTGGACTGGAGTTTCTGTATGCTAATTTACTTACAGATTGTTCTGAAAGTAGACACTGGAATCAGGAACCTTTAATACCAATCATGTTACCTTTAAAAATAAATCATGAGGTTATCTGCTCTGTGCTCTACCCACCCCCTTGCTATCTTCTTGAAGAGAATAAAAACATAAATAAAATATGGTACATTCTTCAGCTAGATCTGTGAAATTAACAAAATTTATAACATTCAGCCCAAAACTCAACTAAAAGTCAAGTTCATTTATAAACATAAGTATAAAAATTTATAAATCATGAGGGCTCAGCACCTGTAGCTCAGCAGCAGGGCACTGGCCACATGCACTGGGGCTGAATGGTTTGAATCCAACCCTGACCTCCTAAACAACAATGACAACAACAACAACAACAACAACAATAACAACAAAATAGCTGGGTGTTGTGGCAAGCGCCTGTAGTCCCAGGTACTTGGGGAGCTGAGGCAAGAGAATTGCTTAGGCCTGAGAGTTTGAGGTTGCTGTGAGCTGTGATACCATGGCAGTTTACCTAGTGAGACTCTGTTTCAAAAAAAAAAAAAAAAAAATATATATATATATATAAATCATGAGAAAGACAAATATTCTAATCAAAGGGTTATTAATTAATATTATCTATGGATTTTAACAGAAATAATAGTCATTACTATTTATTCACTGCTTAATATGTGCCAGGCAGAGAGCTATATGATTTATATGTAACACTTTGTTCCTACTTAATTGGAAAACCCAATTATTATGACTACTATCATTTGTTAGGTGAGAGAATTAAGGCACAGAGTGGTTAAAGATCTTACTTAAGGTCACACAGCTAATAAATGCTAAAGATAGATGAACACAGATTTCTCATTACTAATGTACAAAGAAGAAAATGAACTTGAAGTCAAAACATAGGCAGAAAGAAGTATTTCAAATGTATTCAAGAAATAATGAGAATGACTTTAGCAAGATGGGAGAATAGGCACTTTCTACTATTTTCCCTCTAAGGACATTAGTTTGGACAACAATTACCCCCAGGCAAAAGCACCTTTGTGGGAGTTCAGGAATTTAGAATATAAGTTCTAGTACATTGTTGGAATGAAAAAAAATCTGAGAATAGATGAACTGAAGATAGTAACAAAAACAGATTCACTTTACCTTCATCACTCCTCTCTCAATGGAGCATAGTTCACCTTAAGTAAAACACCTTAGGCCTATGATTTCTCACATGGAGAAAACTGAGAGCTCCCCTGACCAGGAAAGTTTCTGCCTAAGAAGCCCACTTCTTTTTTATGCCTTTTAGAATATTGAGATGATCATCACTGCTGACAGGGTTGAACAAGCTTGGCACAGGGAGAAGAGGCTGCACACTATTAATCACTCTGCAGACTTGATCAGGATGACCTTCTGCAAGCTGTGTGGGATATCTCACAAGCACATCCTCCTAAGTGGCCCATGGTCTCTACACACTCTGTGAACCTTAATCCCCCCGCCCCCAGCTTGCTTCAAGAGTACATCCATAAAAATGGTGAGTGCTAGTGTCTAATGCAGGATTCATCTCAAATTCATTTCAAGCTCAAATTTGCTGGATTGGAAGATGGAACAGAGTCTTAAGCAGTTTAAAACATTACCTTAGAAAAAACAAATAAGAGGCTCTCATAAATGGGCCTAGCTTTGCAGAATCAGGAAAAGGTATATAATCTTAACAAAAGGGAACAAGAGTTTTGGAATGAGCACAACTGCTGAAAAGATCTGAGAGAAACTCAGAATCCCTTTCTGAGTTGACTGGTGAAGATGTTTCTGTCCCCAAAACAACCAGTAAAAAAGTGGGAGGAAGAGACTGCTTCTTTAAATGCCAAGACAACAATTCAAGCCTTTAAGAAAAAGTGAAATATTAAGTATGCATGGTACCACGAAAGGAACACAATATTTTAGTAATGAGCCCCAAGAAATGAAGATCAATGATTTATAAGAAAATGAATACAAAATAATTGTTTCAAAGATTCCCAGTGAGCTACAATATAGCACAGATATAAAACTCAACCATACCAGAGGAACAATACATGAACAAAATAAGAAGTTCAACAAAGAGAAAGAAAGAAACCATTAAAAAAGACCCAACAAAACATTCTGGAGGTGAAAAACAAAAAATGCAATCTAGAGTAGACGTGTTCAAGAAGAAGGAATTTGTGAACTTGGAAACAAGTCATTCAAAATTTTTTAGTCAGGGAGACAAAAAGAAAAATAAATAAAAAGCAATGAAGAAAACACATCGAATTTATAGGACACATAAGACAGCAAATATTTCCACCATTATAAAAGTATTAAGAGAAAATGAGAGAGACTAAAATATAAAAAACTTACTGAAGGAAATAATGGCTGAAAAATCCCTAAGACTGGGGATAAATATTCATATTTAGATACATGAACCTCAAAATTTTTCATATGGAAACTTTAGATATTGTCTATAGAGGTTTACATTTAAAATATATAAGAAACTCATATAACTCAAACTTATAAAAAAAACCTCCAAACAATCCAATTTAGCAATGGTGAAGGACATGAATAGACACTTTTCTAAAGAAGACATACAAAAAACCAATTGGGGGGGCGATGCCTGTGGCTCAAAGGAGTAGGGTGCGGACCTCATATGCCAGAGGTGGTGGGTTCAAACCCAGCCCCAGCCAAAAACTGCAAACAAACAAACAAAAAACCCCACTGGTATGCGTGAAGGTATTCAACATCACCAACATCAGGGAACTGTAATTGATAACCATAATGCCATATTTCCTCACACCTGTTAATAAGGCTTTCATCAGAAAGTCAAAAGATAAGGGTCTAGGTCAAGAGAAAAGGTAGTCCTTATCAAATGTTGGAGCACTATGGAAATTTCACACAACACAATAAAAATAGAACTAACATATGATTCAGTAATCCCACTTACATACATACATATATATATATGGTCAAAGGTAATAAAAATCACTATCTCAAAGAAATATTAACACACTTATGTTCCTTGAAAAATTATTCACAATAGTCAATGTGGAAAAAACCTAAGTGTCTGTTAACAAGTGTCAGTGCCCACTGTGATACCCCATCACTGTGTGAATAAAAACAGCCAGAACACGGGTAGAAGTGCAAACACTTGCAAGAGATGGGCTTCCCTTGGGTGCAAGGAGGGCCAGGAGTAACCTCTGTTATGGCCTTTTATTGAAGCATTATACACAGGTGTGGGGGCCCATGTACTAGGATCATGAGCTTAATGATCCTACCTGCTCTTTCCCCATGGGCTCCACTCCCACACTGTTGCACCACAGATATTCAAGGTATAAACCCTGCTTGCTAAGGAGCGATGGATCTTATCTTATTAACACATGCAGTTGCTTGAGGGCTTGTCTCCAGGTGGTAAAACATCTCCATGTCGGCTTGGAGATTGTCCCACTCTCAGTGCCTCCCTCAAGCACTGGTGACAGCTCCCACAAGCCTGGTCCTCAGTTTCCTACAACAGGTAAATGGACAAAGAAAATCTGATAGAATATTAAAACAGAATATTATTCAGTCTTAAAAAATAAGGAAACCCTGTCACTTACAATATTGATAAACCTGGAGCATATTACGATATGTGAAATAAGCCAGACATAGTGAAACTTATACCACTAATCTCACTTTTATGTGGATTCTAAAACATGCAACTCAAGGCTCATAACAGTTATCAACTCTCAAACTTTGGGAGAAATGGGGAGTATCTAGGCAGAGTACAAAATTTCAGTGATAAGTTCTGGAGACCAAATGTAGAACATAGTGACTATAGTTAAAAATATGTTGTATATTTTAAATTTGCTAAGAGGGATGTTAAGTATAACTTATGGTGAGATCTTAAGTATTTTCACTGCAAGGAAAAGGTACCTATGAGTAGTGATGGATACATCAATTTGTCTTATTCTTATAATCATTTCATAAAGTATATGTATCCTAAAATATAGTGTTATACCCCTTAAATATATACAATTTTTATTTGTCTATTATGCCTAAGTAAAGCTGGAATATGAAAAAAGAAATTTTGGTTATGTACAATATATAAAAAGCTACTAAAATTAATAAAGGCATCTATAGATGATTGTACAACTATGGCATGTACAGGTACATCACAGAAAGGAAAAATACAAACAAAATATAAAACAATGTCTAAAATCATTAACATTCAGGGATAAACAGAAATTAATGACAAAGTATCATTTTCATTCATTACATTGGACAAAATTAAAAGTTGAGAATATCTATGTCTGTAAGACTGTAAGAAAGCAGTTATATTCTCTTTTACTTATGTTGGAATATTAAATTTATTAAGCATTTAAAAGGAAGACTAGCAGGCATTAGTAATATCAATTTATGAATTTGATATTTTTAAAGAATTCATTCCTTTTAACCAACACAATATATCTAGAAATACACAAACATGTTTACATGTGCATAAATAGCACATGTAAGGTTATTAAAGGTTTATTTGTAAGAGGAATACTAGAGACATTTTAAATAGCCCCCTGGGTGAAAAGTTCAATTACAACTTGAAATTTATCATATAAATGAAAAAAATGTAATGTACACATTTGTAACCATACTAATCAGAAATTATATATATATATATATTTTATATAGTTAAATTTTTTATCAGTATGAAAATTATGTTTTAAACATATGACAATATAAGATAATATACAAACTTGAAAAAGAATAAATGCATACTGGAATGGAAAATGATCGAGCCCTTATCTTTAAGTGAGAAAAAAGCTGATTTCAGAACAATATATAAAATTCATTTGGATCTTATATAACATGTCTGACAATTAAGTTTGCAAACTTATCCTAATAGAAGTGTTACATATCTCATTGCTGAATATCACTGTGGTCACCTTTGAAACACTCCCCTT
Source organism: Galagoides demidoff (assembly GCA_963574575.1). Lineage (NCBI taxonomy): Eukaryota > Metazoa > Chordata > Mammalia > Primates > Galagidae > Galagoides > Galagoides demidoff. The sequence continues at coordinate 8,380 of CAUYQV010158072.1, read as the reverse complement.
GGGTAGCTATGCACCAACAATAGTGGCTAGTTCACCCTTCAAAGCAATTTTAGATCCCTTTTTCTTGAATGGCCATAAGAGCTGTCATTATGTTAACTTTGATGTCCTAAATGTCATCAAAACATCTTCCTTTCCATATTTCCATTATCTTTGAGTAAAGGAAAAAGCCAGTGGAGATCAGATCAAGTGAGTAGGGAGGGTATTCCAATGTAGTTATTTTTTTACTGGCTAAAAACTCCTTCACAGTGACATGTGAGCTGGTGCATTGTCATGATACAAGAGCCATGAATTGGCCAAAAGTTCAGGTTGTTTTCATCTAACTTTTCCATGAGGCCTTTTCAGCCCTTCCAAATAGTAAACTTGATGAACTATTTGTCCAGTTGGTACAAATTAACAATGAACAATCCCTCTGATATCAATCAAACAAGGTTAGCAACATCATTTTGACTCTTGATTTTGACGGATGGAAATGTTTTAGTCATAGAGAATTGTCTGACTTCCACTGTGCCCTTTGACACTTTGTTTCCAGGTCCAATTGGTTCACCCATGTTTCACCACCAGTGAGATATCATGGTCTCTCCAAAATGTCTTGGAAAGTTTTGATTCTTGCTTTTGTTCATCACTGAGCTCCTTCAGGGCCATTTTTGCACACACCTTTCTCACTTCAGGATTTTCAGTTAAGATTCTCCTAAGTATTTCTCTTTTGATGTTTGCATAGTCTGCTATGTTTTCACCCAGACAACTGATAATTTTGACACCAAATTCAATAAATTTTTCAATGTTTTTGTAAGTTCTGCTTCTTACTGACCTCCCTGACCTCTCTTTATCAGTGACCTTTTCTCTTCCCTCAGAAAAACATTTAATCCCTTTATTTGTACACTGCCATTTTCTTCATGGTGTTATCCCCATAAACTTGGACTAACATGTCCCTGATTATACTTTCATTATTGCCAAGTTTAACAAGAAATTTAATGTTTGTTTGTGGCTTTAATTCAATTTCTAACATTCTCATGATAGCACACAAGAACACATAACAATAATGAATGCCACTTAGCAAGACATCCCACATGTTGACACAAACACAGCTGTGAGACACTGATATGCCAAGGTGATGAAATTTTACTGAGTTGTTTCTACAGTGCTGCCAATGTAAGTGCAGGGTGGCAAGTTTGTGAACTTGTCAGATCTCATGTATGTGATACCTACATTATGTTATACATACATGTACATAAAGGCATATAAAAAGTTAAAATGCACATATGTAAATGTAAATAGCACTCATCTCTGTAAAGTAGCTGGAAGTAGGGAAGCAAGAGGGAGACTTTGATATATCAGCATGTATAAGTCTTTTTGTTTAAATCTTTTTACAATTGCACATGTCTATACATTATTTTCCACAATGATTTATTTTAACACAATTGACCCAATTGAATACATGTTTTGATGCTGTCCAGATCTGTGAAGAATTGAAGATTTTTCTCACATTATTTATTACCCATGGGTGCCAAATTTTGTTTGTTCTCAGTGATGTAGGACTGAATAATTGTATATTCCTACCCTTAACACATTTTTATCATCAACCTACTGACCCAGACATAGAGGTTTCTAGTGCAATGTGGTAATACTTCTAAAGGAAGATAAAATAGGGGAAATAAAGTGTTATTCAAACTATTATACTATGGGACAACAGAACATTTTATATAAAGTGAATTTGCCATCAATATTTAAAAATTAGCATGATTTGTGCTAGCTTCAGCAGCACATATACTAAAATTGGAATGATAAAGAGAAATTACCGTGGACCCAGCTCAAGGATGACACATAAATTCGTGAAGTGTTCTATATTTTAAAAAAATTAGCATGATTTTATATTTAAAATCTACATTTTTAGCTTCTGTAAAACTTTTAGCATGTTAGGAAACACTAGGGTCATTTTTCCACAAGCAAGAATTATCTGAAGACAATGATTAATGTACTCTTGTAGCACACTTCTAGGTGATCTCTCTCTCTCCCTGTCTCCCTTCTCCCCCTTCCTTATACATACACACAAGTCTCATTTACATTTATCCCTTCTTGCCATAATTTTGTATAAAGAAAGCTCTTACCTCTTGCCAACCACTTTGCTTACTTCTAATAACATGCCTTTATTGACCTTTATAGATGTTTTGTACTTTGCCATTCTTGTTCTAGATGACAGGTTATAAAAAAATAATAGTCTGCATGACTTTGGAGAGATGGCCATTTGGAAAGAGATTTCTCCATTTTAATCCCTCCTGAAAGAGGGGAAAATGCATTCGCTGAAATTAGAGTCACGTTATTGAAATACCTCCATGTTCCACATCTTAATATAATTATAAACTTTGTAAAAATTTAGTAGAAAATTATCAAAAATAAGTTCATAACAGAACCTATTTTTCAGGTTTTTAATGCTGTGTGTTCTCACCAATAGTACCTGTATTTTACATGTTAGCTAGGGCCTTTCCTTTGCAAGTTTATCCTATATATCTTGCCTAAAACCATTTCTTCCACTTAATATAAAGAAAAACTGACAGCTTTTCTGGATCGCTCGTTATATTTTGTTGTATGCAGAAAGGTATATAAAATAAAATTAAGTTCCTGATTGAAAGAAAAGGATCAAATGGAAAATAACCATCAGGTCAGCAGAATGGTACCCTAAATATGCTGCTTAGAATTCCATTCTAGAGTTTTACATGGGGTTTTCATTATGCCTGTGGAAATGTCTGGAGTCTTGGTTACTTGCTTAATGATCTCTGAGCTAGTGGCTTCTTTATAGAATTTTAATGAAGTAAAGAGCGTAAAATTTCATTTAATGAAGACAGCCTTAACAATAGCTCCATCCCTCATACTCTTCAATAGAACTTTGACCCTTTTCCCATTGAGAGATGTGTCTATGTCTCTTCTGGAATCTAGGCAGACTTGTGACCAGAGTAGAAGTGAAATTTTGACTTTCCAGAATAGGTTACAAAAAGCTAATTCATCGTCTTCTTGCTTCTCCTGGAATGCTCATTTGAGGAACAGAGCCATTGTGAGGAAACCCAGACCACATGGAAAGGCAATGTGTGGTTGCCACATCTGAGATTTTCAGATGAGAAAAATTATCATCTGAAAATACCAGCTGGGCTCTCAGTAGATTGCCATGTCAATCATCAAACTTGCAATGAAGAAATTTCTAAAGGGATTCTAGTCCCTAACCACACTGAGTGACACCTCGAGCTTTGACTCCTTCAGGCTTTGAGATCTCATTTAAGACATCATGAAGCAGATACCGCCTGTCCTTCATGTGTCTTTTCCATATTTTTTGTCTCACAGAGTCTCTTACTATAATGATATTGATGTTTTATGCCAGTAGGTTTTGGAGTCATTGGTTCCATTACAATAGGCAACTAGACTATTAGGTGGTTCCCTTGAACAAGTAATAATTTTTCTATCTCTTGCACCCTCCACTCTACCTTCTCCAGTTTAGTATAAAAGACAGTGGAAAATAAAGGAATGAGGATGGTTTATAGTCACACAGACCTACTTTAAATCCCATTTCTTGCCCTTACTATTTTAAGGAATTAGGCAGGTTATCTGACATCTCTAAATTCCCTTATCTATAAAATGGAGTAAAAAAAATACTCTGTAGAATTATTGTAAATATTAAATTGCATATACGATTTTTAAAATCTTAGTTTTATATTATGATAGCTCACAGTAAGCACTAAACAGAAGTTTCACATATTAAATGTTTTTTAAATGAATTAATAGACTAGTAAATTAGTGAGTTCACTATTAAGGCTCCCATTAATGCACTTATCTTATTTCTAGCACTGTGACCCTAAGTTGCTAGTCCCTTTGGGTCTCGTCTGAAGGAGAACCTCCCAGGATAGGGAAGGATACACTTTTCCTGTTGATTAATGTAGAATTTATTCCTGGATACACATTCTAAAACTGTGGTGGATTCCAAAGTTAACTCATCAATATGCCATGATGTCAAACTCATTCAATTCCCACTTGGTCATTTTGTTGTTGTTATCGTTGAAAATCCAAGGGATAGTGGGAAGGAAAAGTTGAGACTATTTACCTGCTATTCCCTGAGGTTGTGATCTTGTCTTTTGCTTGCAAAATTTTCTGCATGTAGCCTGAATTCGCATACGCCACTTTTTAGCATCTAATATAACTCTTCCTAAGGATGCTTTACGTTGTGCCCCAGCTAGAGCACAGCTAGAATCTCCTTTGTAATGGCCTAGAGTCAGTGAGATATGACAAAGTATTTGACACCTCAACTGCTTCTGAAAGACAGGAACATGTGTCCTATAAAGCTGCTAAGCTAAGAAAAGAAAAAAAGAAATGAGGCTGAATCTGAAACATAGCAATGTCCCAAATTGAAACATTTCGTGCCAACATAATGCCTCCCTTCTGTGCATGTATGAATGTCAAATGCATACAAAGTAGCTGTTTATCTGCTCACAGTCAGTCCATTTTTAAAGCCAAGCAGGAACACATTTGCTGACCCAGGGACCAGAAATGACATCATTACCTAATGAACTGTTGCAGAATTCATTTGAATGTGGCCGTCCTTTTGAAAAGTATGAATCTTTCTAGTGATTAAAGTGATTTAGACAGGAGTAGTTCAGGGTAGACAATATTAATTTAGGAATGAGTCATTATGTTCAGCACCAGTCTGGAACCTAATGAGCTGATTCAAATTCATTTAAATCACTTGGAAAATACATACAGAGGCTGTACAATATACATAATTTGGAACCAAAAGACATTTCCTCTAAAAACCAATATATTTCAATCAGTAGAAACAAAATGAATCCACAGATTTTTTTTTTTTTCTAAATTACTGGGCTTTTTCAGTCCTGAGGTTTTAAAATTAACTGAGACTGTGGATGCCCCTGAATTGAAAGCTTTATCTGAGAAGGAAATGAGTGAAAAAGACTAATTAATAATATTTCGTTATTTACTTAAATGAGAGCTTTACCAACCAGGATGTTCTGTGTCATCTCAACTATAAAAATTATAGTTGCATTTAATCATAGCTATTTTAGGTAGTGTGTTAGCAATCTTAGTCCCACTGAGAAAAAAAAATTCAGAATGAAAACTAATTAATTACAAAAATGTATAAGGTATGTATTTATAAGAATTAATATAGTGAAATAGAAAAAAATGTATCAATTTTATTAATTTTGGATAAGAAATTGCATTAGAAATGAATAGAAAACACGAAACTTATTTCTAAAATCTGTGAGTGGTCATTTTTTGCTCTTCTGCATTTAGAAGGGGTGATACATGATGGCTTTTCAGATACTGCTTGCTCGGGCTTTCCTTCTGTGTTTTGTGTACTACTTTTCAGTTCCATATATTGGATATTGATTAACATGAACTGCCCATAGGAATTCCAGAACTTTGGCCAGTGATTATCTTGGTACGGACATGAAACCCAACTCTCGTCAATGAGGCGTATATGCCAAGTGTTATAGGCTTTTGGAAAACTGTCTTCACACCTAAGGAGACACACAAATCTAAGATCCATCCACACTCACATGCAACCCACCTCCTGTTTTTAGAAGATGAGGCTTACTAGCCAGCAGCTGTCTTAGAATCTTGAAGGGAAAGTTACAGAGAAGCTGACTAGAAGTTCTGACATCTTAAATTCAATCTATTAACTTGTTCTTGACCTACTTTCTCTCTCTACTTCTTGTTACATAAGGTTGTAAAATTCCTGTTTCTTTCAGTCAGCATCTGATAGTATTTCAGGTCTTGTAGTTTTCCATATTCTAACTCTTCTAGCTAGACTTTCATGAATAGGAATTATCCAATCTCCTTCACATAGTCTGCATTGAGCTGACTGTGTAGTCAGAAAGACTTTCTTCTGTCTAGCTTCCATATGAAGAACCTCCAAACTTAGATTCCTTTTTACTGCAAGATGATTAAAAGAATACCTTTAGATGTCAAAATTTAACTTCAGTGGACTTACAGCTAAGGTGTTAAGTTATATAAAATTAAACAATGCAATTTTTCTCAGGGTGAGACTAATTACATTGACTTAGAGATTAACACGAAGTGATACTGTGTTCTTTCTTCCAGGCTCAGATATAGAAATCAGCCTCTGAAGGAACCACAGAAATACTCTCCACTCCCCTCTTAATAAAAATATGAAATTATATTTTCTTACCATTTCTGTTTCCCTCGGAGAATCCAACATTTTTCTTCTATTTGGAAATCCCCTTATTTTAAATATGCAAATAAAATTATTTACCTTGATAAGTGAATGTAAGAATTAAAAAACAATGTATATATTGTCTAGGACAATTTTTATTTTTATAAACATCTAGTCTCCTAGATGTTTAATAGAGTAAAAATAACACTGGCAATTGCATTATAATCTCCCATCAGTTTTGTCATTTGTTGAATGACAGTTGGATCATGATTACTTTTCTCTGGGTGAACTGAACACAGATTGGACCTCAGACTTATTGAGATTGGTTGATCCAGATTTGAAGACTACTTCCTGTTTACACAGTATGTCCCTCTTGGACCTCCTATGGGCATCCACATTTAGGGCTTGGGGCTGGTGGGTGATTCCTACCAGTTCCCCAAATCCAAATTGTCTCTAATTCTATAACCATACCCTCCACTTTCTTTTTAAAAAATTCACAGGTATTGACATTAAGTTAAAAATAGTTTAACTTATTAAGTGTATATGTTAAAAAATGACAAACTTTCAAGAGGTCTGCTTTTCAGGATGATAGTTTTTGAAGAATGACATTTTGTAAAGTCACTTACAAAATGTTTATGTGTATGCGTGGTAGGAGGGATGCTATTTTCTGTAGTCACAATGAAGAATATTTTTCATCAAATAAAATACATCATGTTCAACTTATCTATGAGTTGATGATTAGCCAAGAGGGTGGCAACATAGTATATAAGAAGTTGGGGTTTGCAGGATGTCCTCAGCTCTGAAATAGAGGTTAGTACTTCCATGATCAACTTTATTTTCCTATCATTTCATATCTTTTCTTCTCCTTCTCTTCTCCTTTCCTTTCTACTCCTTCTTCTTCCTTCTGGGCTAAGATGAGATATGATGTGGATGTGGATTTTGAAGAAATAATTAGTTCTATGTGAAAATTTACGAGTCGCTTTCTATAGAAATAGAAGATACCTTCAGAGCAAAATGGAGATTTTGTCCTGCATTTACCTTTTTTCTCTTCCAAGTGCCCACTGAAATGACCCAACAAATAAAAGAGAACAATATGTAAGCAATAAGCTTTCTAGTATTTTTTGAAGCCATTGCACAATTATGATAGGACAAGGAGAGTTTGGAGGGGCAGCAATTGCATGGATCCAAAGGTAAAGCCCATTTGGGAAGAATGATGGTTTAAGATGATAACCTTGCAATCCTAAATCAAGAGAAATTGGGAGCAAGTCTGGGCTGTCAACAGGTATTATTAGATTTATCCATGCCATTTGATGATAGCTAGGGCAAGAGCAAATTCCAGTGATGATATATGAGCATCACTAACTCCTTGGAATCAGAAGAACTGGAGAAGTGTGAAGGTGGCAGACAGCAGGGAAGTTATAACCAGTGTGGTTACAGTTAGAACAGGAAAGGGGGCAGATTCAGGTATAACTGATATGGGTAAATTCCAACCAGAAGTGCGCTTACAAAAGCTGTCCACTTGAGGAGCTGTTAGTGTCAGTTAACATAGCCATCTTCACCAGCATGGGAGCTTGGAGAAGAAAGTAAAACTATTGATAGTGCTGTTGCAGAGGGAGAAGAGGCAAACTAATTGAGAGAGAGACAGAGGGAGAAATGGCTGATTAATTGGGGGAGAGACATGTGTTCCACCTGACTTTTGGTGACAAGAAGACCATGTTGCATCCTGTGAAATTCTTTTGGCAATGGCTTTCTCCTTTTCACAAGCCACTGAAATTCTAAATATGCAAAATTTAGCTATGTAGATATAAACATGAACATGTGGGATAGTTCTATATATAAAGTGGACAAAACAAAATTGAAACTTTCAGTACTGGACAGCACAATGAGTTGCAAACAAAAATGAGAATACATAATCAAATATATAAAAATAATTCTAAAATAAATAAAATAGGAAAGAATTGAGGCATGTAATAAAAAGAAATACTTTAAGATACTTTAAGATAACGGTTCCTGGCTCGGTGCCTGTGGCTCAATTGGCTAAGGCGCCAGCCACATACACCTAAGGTGGCAGGTTCGAATCCCCAGCCTGGGCCCACCAAACAACAATGATGGCTGCAACCAAAAAATGGCCAGGCGTTGTGGCGGGCGCCTGTGGTCCCAGCTACTTGGGAGGTGGAGGCAGGAGACTCGCTTGAGCCCAGGAGTTGGAGG
>CAUYQV010158071.1:0-12609 GCA_963574575.1 Galagoides demidoff | reverse complement strand
GGCTTGGCGCCTGTGGCTCAATCAGCTAAGGCGCCAGCCACATACACCTAAGGTGGCGGGTTCGAATCCCCAGCCCGGGCCCGCCAAACAACAATGATGGCTGCAACCAAAAAATGGCCAGGCGTTGTGGCGGGCGCCTGTAGTCCCAGCTACCTGGGAGGCGGAGGCAGGGGACTCGCTTGAGCCCAGGAATTGGAGGTTGCTATGAGCTGTGATGCCATGGCACTCTACCCAGGGGGATAGCTTGAGGCTCCTTCTCAAAAAAAAGAATTTACAGAAATTAAATCTAGCCACTGTTTAGTGGATCCAGTCACAGTCCTAAGTAGGCTCCATGAGTTACATGATACTACAAATGGTAATAAGCATTTTCAGAATTAACTGTCTAAAAGCTTAATATTTTCTTTTCTTTTCTTTTTTTTTTTTTGCAGTTTTTGGCTGGGGCCGGTTTGAACTCACCACCTCCAGTATGTGGAGCCGCATCCTACTCCTTTGAGCCATAGGCTCCGCCCCTAAAAGCTTAATATTTTCAAAGGGTATCTTTTCCTCAGGCTGGAAGGTAGCTGTAGACAGATTTATGAGAATGATTCTAGGAGATGGATCTCTTCTAAGCTTTACTATATTTACAAGTAAAAGTAAATCTAACATATTTGAATGTTTGTGTCACTGTTACCAGTAAATGTGATTTTTTTCTTTAAAATTATTTTTAAAAGTTAATATTAAAATATTTAATGTTTTATCTAATTGTAAAAATACCATGTAAAAAGATAAATAAAATAGAACACAGTAGAAAATAGCTATCTATAATTGCACTACTGAAAGGCAGAATCACTGTTATCATTTTGGTATGTACCTTCCATGTTCCTTTTTTCCTATCCACATAGACACATTTTTATTTTATTTTTATTTTTATTCTTATTTTTTTTGAGACAGAGCCGCAAGCTGTCCCCCAGGGTAGAGTGCCTGGCATCACAGCTCACAGCACCCTCCAACTCCTGGGCTCAAACGAGTCTCCTGCCTCAGCCTCCCAAGTAGCTGGGACCACAGGCGCCCGCCACAATGCCTGGCTATTTTTTGGTTGCAGCCATCAATCATTGTTTGGCGGGTCCGGGCTGGATTCTAACCCACCACCTTAGGGTGGCTGGCGCCTTAGCCACTTGAGCCACAGGCGCCGAGCCATAGACACATTTTTAAAAGTAAAAATGCGGATAATGGTACCTGAACTACTTAATATTTTATTAGCATTTTACCATATTCCTATTGCTGCTGTAACAAATTACCATAAATAGTGGCTGAAAACAACACAAATTTACTATCTTACAGAAGGTAAGAAATCCAAAGTCAGTCCCCTGGGCTAACGTCAAGATGTTGGCAGGTCTGGTTCCTTGTGGAGGCTCTCAGAGAATCTATTTGCTTCTCTTTCTCAGTTTCTAGAAGCCACCTGCATTTCTTGGCTTGTGAGTTCATCCTCGAGTTACTTCAGCTTCTTTCTTCCATCTCCCATCTCTTACCCACTCTTGATCTCCTGCCTCCATCTTAGATCTGTCTTAGAAAGATCCTTGTAATTACTTTACACCTGTACACTGTTGTTCTAAACTAACATGCACAGTTTCTAGGGCTTAGGTTGTGGACATCTTTGGGGGGACCGTTATTTATCAGTAACACAGGAACATAGTTTAAAATTGCATAGCATTCTATAGTATGGATGACCTGTGATTATTTAGCTAGTCTCCTATGATTGCACATATCGATGGTCTCTGATTTTCCCAATTATCATCTTGCAGTGTGTATCCTTGGATGTAAATCATTTGTGTGCTTTCAGATTTTGGATTGAATTCCTAGGAGAGATTTTAGAAAAGCAGGTCACCTGTTGCTAAAGAGCATAGCTAGAACACCTGAGCCCCCAGGTGTGGGGGACTGTCCCTCTCACTGGCTTTGTGGCCTCAGGCAAATTGCTTAGCTATTTTGGTCCTCAGTTTTCTCATCTGAAAATGGAGGTGATAACAGGTTGTTGTGAGGATTAAATGAGTTAATACATGCAATTTATTTAGACTAGCACTTGTCAGAAACACTTGGTGTTTCTGTTATTACTGGATTTATTAGACCAAAAGTGTTTTCTGTCCATTTTTAAGGGTTTTAATATATATTAGCTAAAAGGGTGTAAGCTTTTTATACTCAATAGAAACATATGGGAAGTATTTATTAAATTGGGTTTGTTGACTTCTTAAGCATGATTTGTATTATATACGGGATGCCTCAATATTTTTGGGGTCAAAATGTTACCTAATTTGTATAAATGGAAATCATAGAAAACTGAGGTTAATTTTAATAGAAATTTATTTTACTATAAATCTCTTTAGGAATTTTGTCAAGTCCCTAGAAAGAGATATTTACTTTTAATTTCCCTTTAGCTAGGTCAGTCCCATCTGCTGGGTTGTTTGGAAGTCATTCTGTGTAACAGGTTATGGTGTAAGTCTGTCTGATGGGATGTGTAGTCTGGTTATGCACTCAGCTGTCAGGACTGACAAAGGCTACAGGAGGCTTACAGTTGCCCCCAGCACCACTTCTAAACTTTGAATACTCCTCAGCCTAGTGTATGTCTGGCAACTGAAGCTAAATAAAGATTAACTCATTTTTTCCTGCATATTTTAGAAACAGTCTGAATCTGACAGAAAGATGGTTAGTACAGTATGAAAGCTTTTTATTCTCTGAACCATTTGAGAGTAAATTGCAAACTTCATACTGTAGTGGGCATTTACTCAAAGCAGTGACTTTCTTATTTAATCTCACAGCATAGCTGTCAAAATCAGAAAATTAGCCTGTAATGGATACATCACTGCTGTCTAATCCACAGGCAGGCCCATTCAGGTTTTGCCAGTTGGTCCAGAATGTCCATTACAGCACATGCATCAGTTCAGAATCATGAGTTGCATGGTCTCTTGAGTCTCCTGCAGTCTGGAACAGTATCTCAGTCGTACCTTGGCTTTCATTCCCTTGATACTTAGGAAAATTGTGGCCAGTTATTTCATAGACTGTCTCTGATTTGGGTTGGTCCGCTGTTGCCTTGTGATTTGACTCCAGTTGTGTGTCTTTGGCAGGCACCTCCCAGATGTGGTGCTGGGCTCTTTTTAGTACAGTTGCTCTGATAGACCTGCACCCTTTTGTCTCAGTGCTGGTCAACTTGGATGACTGTGAAGCTTCTCTGCTGTGAAGGTACTTTATTCCCCCTTGTAAGTAAATTTCCTTCTCCATTGGGAAGCATTTTGTGCCTACATAAATGTCTCATTCTTCTTCAAACTTTATGTCATTGTGGACTTCTGTTTTCCTGTTTTATCTGGTGGGTTAGGATCTGATACTTTCATTATTTTGATATTCACATTGTCCCGGATTTGGCTAGTAGGGGCTCTTCCAAACTGACTTTTGTGTTCCTTGGACACTTTCTCATCATTCTTTGAGTGCTTCCTCCCTGGTATAACAATGTGTTCCAGATGCATCTTGGCAGCCTGACACCAAGGAGCCTGGTTTCTTTTAGTTGAGATTGATATTTAGAAAACCGATTGTGTATACTAGGTGGGCTCCCTGCTATTGGGATGTCACTGTTACCATGTCCTTTCTATATACAAAACTAGAAAATGTATGTATGCATACGTGCATAGACAGACATTTATTTTTACATTTGTCTGTATGTACTTATATATTGAAAATCTTAAGTTTATACTAGCACTTACAATTTCAGTCTGATACCGAATGGTTCATTCAGTTTTTTCCCTTTCATATTTGTAACTTCTTTCTCTGACAGTAAGAAAGCTGCTTGTGTTATCTTATGTATGTGTGTGTATACATATACATAGATAAGCATATATGTATTTTTTGAGACAGTGTCACTGTCTCACCTAGGCTAGAGTGTCATGGCCTCAGCCCAAGCTCACAGCAACCTCTAACTTTTGGGTTCAAGCCATCCTCTTGCCTCAGCCTCCCCAGTAGCTGGGACTACATACCACCACACCTGGCTGATTTTTCTGTTTTTTAGTAGAGATGGGTCTTGCTCTTGCTCAGGCTGGTTTCTTGCTCCTGAGCTCAAGGGATCCTTCTTCCTTGGCCTTCCAGAGTGTGGGAGTTACAGGCGTGAGCCACGGTACCTGGCCCATTATTTTTAAAATGTTGGTTTGCTTAAACAGTTTGTCTTCACTGCCATCACCTTGTTGCCTGTCTGGTGCCACCCTCACCCACTAGAGGTCTGACCCCCGCACCAGGTGCCTCTCCCCTCTCACCCCGCCCAGACTCCAGCACTGCACAGTGGGCCACTGCTGCTCTTCCACGGATGTCTGCGTTCTTGCCTTCAACAGAATTACTCAGAAAAGGAGGGAGGAAAGGAAAAGTTAGAACTCTTTTTAAAAGTGTTTTTCTGGCGGGCATGGTGGCTCATGTCTGTAATCCCAGCACTTTGGAAAGCCGAGGTGGGCAGATCGCCTGAGCTCATGAATTTGAGACTAGTCTGAGCTAGAGCGGGACATCATCTCTAAAAATTAATAAATAAAAGTGTTTTTCTGTGTGTGTGTGTCAGTGTACACCTCTTCTGTGTGCTTACCTTCCTGCTGCTGCTAACCTGTTTGTCCTGGATGGTGAGGACAAGCAGGTTAGCAATGTGCAGTGAGAACCAGGAAGGACCAGTGGGTGACCCTGGTGAATAAATATGTGAGACACTTGAAAGTGCAAGGTGCTTGTAAAGCCCCTTTAGAGGAGGCCATGGGGGGCAGAATGTCCTTAAAAATAGGTCTATGAGCACAGGGGCTGGTAATGAGTGACTGGCCCTGTGGACCCCCTTGCATATGCCACCATTCACTGGCTTCCAGACCCCGCTGGTGGGTTTTTTTTTTTTTTAAGAGACAGAGTCTCACTTTGTGCCCTCAGTAGAGTGGGTCGCAGCTCACAGCAGCTCACAGCAGCTCACAGCAGTCTCCGGCTCTTGGGCTTAGGCAGTTCTCTTGCCTCAGCCTCCTGAGTAGCTGGGACCACAGGTGCCTGCTGTCCCGCTGGTGGTTTTCTTTTCTTCAAAGGAAATTCTTATTTTGAGGAATGTTCCTCTCCCCAGGGCTTTGCACTTGCTTTTCCTATTGCCTGGAATGCCCCTTCCCCAGGCCTCCTGTTTCCTTCAGGCCTTGGCGATAGGTCCTGCAGTGTCTCACAGTCCTCTGCAGCATTCTAGCTAAAAAGTCAACAATCTTCTCCTGACTTGTCTTATTTCCTATATTTTTTCTCTTTTCCAAATGTGGTATTCATAGCTAGTGAAATACTCTGTTTTATTGTCCGTCTCCGGTACTGGAAGGTAAGCTACAGGAGGTCAGAGATTTCTCTTGTATTTTGTTCATTACTCTGTTCCTACTGCCTGGAATGTGCCTGGCCCTCAGTGGTTGCTCAGTGAATGAGTTGAGTGAACAGAGGAGCTCAGCAGTTTCGTCCCTGACTCTTGCTTTATCTCTGCTCTTCACTCCCTAGGAGTATTAGATGGAGCTAGTCTGTACTTCCAGCTGTTGGCTGGATGTTCTGCTTGAGGTCCTCCCACTCCCATCATCTTTCAGCCTCTCCAGGTGGGCATCTCATGGCCTCCTCAGACTGGATGAAGTACTGCTGGTGCACGTCCTGTGTGGCCCTGTGTCTTCCCATGTCTCTAATGTTGGTCTGCTTAGGATGCTCCTCTCCGCTCTACTGTGTTGATACTTCAGCCTTCCCAACCCAGATTATGCAGGAGCCAGCAATGCCTCCTAATCACCAGAAGCTCCTCTTAACTCCCCAGAAGAGAACACCCTGTACCAATTCAGCCAATTCAGCTTCCCTGGCACTTTATGTTTGCCTCTCTGCTGTTTTCATTTCCTGCATTTAGTTTAGCTGTTTTTTGTGGTTGGTTTCCTCTGCTGGATTACAGGCAAGGCTGTGTCCCTGACTTCTGAACAGTATGGGATGCTTTGCGGCCCCTGGCAGTGTCTGGTCTTGGTGAGTACCCTGTAAGATTGCCTGGTTTAATGCGAGGAGTAGAATGTCTTATGATACTGCCTTTTCAGTGTTCTTATTTCCATAAACCTAAAATTTGTTTTGGGGGGAGAACTGATCACCTTAGGGATTTTGTTTTTTTGCGTTAAAAAAACCTCTAACCCTTGCTTTACATTTCTTCCTTTTTATAAAGTCAACCTCTTGCTGAAGTTGTAAGAGCGTATCACCAATCTCTTCTGCCTAGGCTACATTATAATATTAAATTCACTGACTTTACCTGTGAGTGAATTATTTTGAAATAGGTTTAATTAAACTTGCTCTAACCAGTTAGGACTAAGATTTACTCACTGGTATTTGTGTTATATGGTATATTTCTCAGATTCTTTAGATTGAGGAGGAAGAGTTCTGAGACTTTTTTTTAAAACTTGTCTTGATTGATGGACATATTTAAATCTTTTAAATATATATTCATTTAGTATAACATGAGAACTCTTATCATCAGCTTTATTTTCTTTGACCAGTAATCTTTAATTAAGCTAGGTGTATGCTTCATGTAATTATATTCTGTGATATTCCATTGCTGAGACTGTCAAGCAGAAACTAAGAAACCAGGGCTCCCTCCTGAGTGGATGCCGTAGAATGTTCAGAATAACTTGAAGGACCCTCTGCTCTTTGTTTTTGGTCTTTCTGTTTTGGTCTTTGTTTTTAATGTCTTTGTTCTTGTAGTTGAAGTTCTTAGGCTTGTTTTTCTTGTTGAGATAGATGTAGTTTTTTGTTGTTGTTTTTGTTAATCAGGCCCAGGTGAGGTTTGAACCCGCAACCCCTGGTGTGATACTCTAACCACTGAACATGGGACCCAGCTAGAGATCCAAGTAGTTGTAAACATTTCATTCATCTATGATGAATTCTGTTTCTCTAACCTTAGTGTCAGTGTCAGTTCTAGAGATAGGCTTGTTTTTTAGACTCACTTGTTACTACAGCAGTGAAAGTCCTGTTTAATACATTTTGTAAAGTTCTTTAGATACTGTAACCCTTATCAGTGATTTCCTGTTTGGAGAAGCACACATGGATAATTCCAGAAATCAAAAACTCTTTTTGCTATAAAGTACCAGTTTCTGCTTGAAGAATGATTTTTACAACATGACATATTTTTCTTGAAAGATGGCTAATTCCTTGTTCTGAAGGGTGTCTTTCTAAAAACAAGTAGCAGTACAAGGCCTATCTTGATTATTTTATCCATCCCCCTGCTAGATTACTTACATCTCAGGTGTGATCTGTACCACTGAGGTTTCTGTGCCTGCTGCAGCTGGCATTGTTTTTTACTGCTGCTCTGTTTTTCATCGTGAAGAATAACAGTGTTTCTTAGAATTGGGATATTTTGAAAGAAATCTGTGCCCTTGTGCAATTTAATAATCAGATAACATTTTTCTTTGGTAATTCTTCCCCCATGAACTGTCCTCTCATACGACTTCCAGGAAAGAGGTAATCTGCTTTTACAGCAGATTTAGCAGACTAATTTTATTTTTAAGTTTGAAGTTTCAGGTAAAATGCATCTAATGACAGTAAAATACTTTCTATGCTTTTTTCATAGAATTGACAGAAAATATTTTAAAATCTGAACAATTTTAAAGCACAGTGTCCCTTAGAAAAGGTGTTAAATATGACTTGCATAGAAATTAGTTTGTTGTTAGGTATTAATTTTGTATTAGAAAGTGAGGATGTACACTTAACAGTTTGCCTGAAAAGCTGGTGAAATCTGTGGTGAGAGTGCTGACTGGGAGGAGTCCTGCAAGTGGTGGGAAAATACAGACTGGGGAAGGAAGCCAAGTGGAGGATCATCAGCAAAGGTCACGACTCCTCCTTTTTTCTTTTGAGACAGCAGCAGTGTCACTCTGTTGTCCTGGGGTAGAGTGCCATGGCATCATAGCTCACAGCAGCCTCAAACTTTTGGGCTCAGCCTTCTGAGTAGCTGGGACTGTAGGCATCTGCCACAATGCCCAGCTAGTTTTTCTGTTTTTGGTAGAGAGACAGGGTCTTGCTTTTGTTCAGGCTGGTGGTCTTGAACACCTGAGCCCAGGTAATTCACTCTCCTTGGCCTCCCAGAGTGCTCAGATTATAGGTGTGAGCCACCATGACTGGATAGTGATTCGTCTTTTTGGCTGTTGGAATGCTCAGGAACGATGTGCTTAATATTAATATTCCTGGTGTTCTTTTGTTGTCTTTAATTTTTTTCCACTTTTCTCCTTTTCTCCTTTTTTTCTCTCTTTTATCCTTTTTTATTTTCAAAGATGCCTTAAAACTTCACTTTTTTCCCTGAAAGCAATGAAGAATGAGTAAATAAAATGAAATTATAAGATGTTTTATGGTTGTTTAACACATTTATCTTATAACTGGGCTATCTTTCTTAACCCTCACTTTATTTTGTTTTATTTTATTTATTTATTTATTTATTTTGCAGTTTTTTTGGCCAGGGCTGGGTTTGAATCCACCACCTCCAGCGTATGGGGCCAGCGCCCTACTCCTTTGAGCCACAGGCACCACCCTTATTTTGTTTTTATTTTTTTAAAGACAGGGTGTCACTGTGTTTTCCAGATGGGACTCAACCTCCTGATCTCAAGCAATCCTTCTGCCCCAGTCTCCTGAGTAGCCGGGAGTAACCATTGCACCTGGCCAGCCTTTTCATTGCGATTGTAATGTAGGTAGATTGACCTAACATGTCAGTGTCCTGCTGATGTCGATGGTGCTGTTTTTTGTTTCATAGGTTGGCTCACAGAGTGATTGATCAGCTCCGTGGGACTTTGGTTCTGTGGTACAAATGGAGTATAGGACTCAGTCATCTCGGCTTGAGTGAGAGAAGCCTTATGTCCAAGATGGAGAAGAAACGGAGAAAGAAATGAAAGCCTATTTTCAGGGCAAGACACTAAAGGCCATGGGATTTAACTTTTATTTACGTTGGACAAGATTGTAAGATGGCTGATCAATAATGTTGCAACTTTTAGCTGAAACAAAAATTCACTTTTAATCAAGGAAGAAAAGTGCGATTTGAATTTATGCAATTTTATGATCTTATTCACTTGTGACCATGAAGCTTGTCAACATCTGGCTGCTTCTGCTAGTGGTTTTGCTTTGTGGGAAGAAACATCTGGGTGACAGACTGGAAAGGAAATCTTTTGAAAAGGCCCCATGCCCTGGCTGTTCTCACCTGACTTTGAAAGTGGAATTCTCATCAACAGTTGTGGAATATGGTAATAGTATTGTTTAAGTGTTAGGGCCTTCCATTCTGTTTCTTTCAAATGTAATGTAAACACTAGCTTTTGTTGAAGAACATACCTCTTTTTTCTACACTAAATTTGAAGTGGGATGAGTGCGTAGTACATGGTAACGTGGCTTAAGTTTGTTTTCACAGTGCAGTTAGCTTGTCTGAAACAAAGAAATTGACATTCTTCATTGTTTACCTACAACTTGATTCAGAGGAGAAGATGCCATTGTAGCTGGTTAGGGTGGGAGTTCGCAGGTGCCAAGGGTTTATTATGTTCTAAAGTTTAAGCAACCAGATATGAGTAAACAAACAGTCTCATATAATCTACTCTGGAATTTTGTTACTATTTTCATTAAGATAAAACTGAGTGCTCAGTTGTGCAAATTCCTTTTTTCTAAAAAACATATCTATTTCTTTGTTGTATATTCACACTTTGGTAGGTATTTGCTTTTTAAAAAATATCCCAATGATCAGTTTTGAGTGATGTATTCTTTGTGATCAGGGATTCACACAGGTTGTTTTAACTCAAAGCTCCGCAAAAAGCTGTTGGGACATTTAAACCGGGTTTTCTTTTTGTTTGCTTTTTTTTTTTTTTTTTTTTTTTTAAGAAACAAGAGTCTCCCTTTATCACCCTCGGTAGAGTGCTGTGGTGTCACAGCCCACAGCAACCTCCAACTCCTGGGCTTAGGCGATTCTCTTGCCTCAGCCTGAGTAGCTGGGACTACAGGAGCCCGCCACAACGCCCGGCTATTTTTTTGTTGCAGTTTGGCTGGGGTTGGTTTCGAACCTGCCACCCTTGGTATATTGGGCTGGTGCCCTACCCACTAAGCCACAGATACCGCCCTTTGCTTTTTGTTCGTGGGCTTTAAGATACTTAATTTTTCTTTTACCATATTTTAGATTGGCTATAATATAGTCTATATTATATGTGTGTAATTTCTTGTTTTTATCTGTGGTCATTGATTTCAGAATACATTGTGGCTTTCAATGGATACTTCACGGCCAAAGCTAGAAATTCATTTATTTCGAGTGCCCTAAAGAGCAGTGATGTAGGCAATTGGAGAATTATACCTCGAAACAATCCATCCAGTGACTATCCTAGTGATTTTGAGGTGATTCAGATAAAAGAAAAACAGAAAGCGGGGCTGCTAACACTTGAAGATCATCCCAACATCAAGCGTGTAACACCCCAGCGGAAAGTCTTTCGCTCCCTCAAGTACACCGACTGTGAGTATGGTGATCTTGATGAGTTGTCATCACTTTACTTTCCCTTTGAAAATTTCAGAGTGCAGAGTAACTGAAAAACAGTGCAGTGAGTACCCGTGCCCTTGCGTCTGGTTTACCAGTGTGAACACTTTCCTGGCAGGGATTTTTTAAAGAGACTTCATGCTGTTCTGGTAGAAAAAACTATGAGAGTTTACAGTAGAATATGGTAATGATTTATTTCTGTTGGAATGATTTTCATCTAGATTTATCCCAGAGCCTTCAGATTTGGAGGCTGCGAGCCCCTTCACATGCCAAGAGGAAAGATCACATCTCTCCTTCTTTACTTGCATTCTGCTTCTCTCAGTATGTGTTTTTATTTTTAAGGCACTCTTGCAAAACGTCTTTTCCTTAGGTTTCATTTGTTTTTTCACAGCCACCTGACCGTAAACGGTCATGCCTCAGCTGGGTTTATTTAAGTCATCAGCTATGCAGGTGTGAGGATGGAAAGAATTTGATTTTTCTTTTCAGCTGGAGGGCTTAGTCTCTTCATACAGTTGGGCTTTTCAAGATAATAAATTGCATATTTATGGTGTGATGTTTTCTAAAGCATATGTATTATCAAAGGAAAGATTATTTTTCCTATTTATCATAAACTAGTTTAATAAATTGCTGGTTCTATTGTTATTTACTATCATTTCTTTCACTGAAAGGAAGAAGAAATAAAATTCTACTCTTCTTCCTTTGTCTATGGTATATTAGACCTGAGAGCCTCTGAGGTTTTGCTGCATTTAAAAAAGAAACAACACACCAAGAAAAAATGACCTATTTTGCATAGTACAACAGTCCAGTTCTCGAGTCAGCTGTAGACTTTAGGTGCCTGACTTCAAGAGTATTTTTTGCCAGTCTAGATATTTTGTATTATTCCTCTTGAAGAGCAGTTAACACCTCAAAATGATCCAAGAAATAAAAGCAAATCAAACCTGGTATGATTAGCCAGGTATTTATTTTGAAGAGCTCTAGAATGCTTTAGGGGATTTGGAAATAACCTAATTTTAGTGAAAGAGTCATAGACTCCCAGGGGGTTGGGGGTGGGTGTCCGTTCTGCACCTTCTCCCCAGCATTTGTCATGGTCTGTGCCAGTCACCCCCAAAAGGAGATGCTTAACTGTTGACATGTCTGTTCTTGAAGTTAGCTATGACCTTGAGCAGCAAGTTCCTTTTCTTTAAGTTTTAATTTTTCTCATTCATAAAATGGAGATATATTACCTACCTCACAATTCTCATGAAAATAAAAATGAAATAATGCATGTGAAGAGAGCTTAGCAGAGTGTTCAGGATGTAACAAAATGTTAACTATTGGTAGATTTTGCTTTATTTGGGGCTGAAACCGTTTCACTCTGGATCCTATCCATCTGGCTCTGCCCTGTGGCCATCAGACAAAGCTAACCTGTTTTCCATGACACAGCATGTAAACATTATTATGACGGTAGCTCTCTGATATTTGAAGACAGTTTCTTCTCTTCAGGCTAATAATCTCCAATTCCTTCAGCAGTTACTCAGATGACATGGTTTGAGTCCCCTTACCATTTAAAGTGTTTTCCTTTGAGTACATTGCAGTTTTTCTAAATTATTAAACTGTAAAGCCTGAACTGAGTGTAATACCTCAAGCGTAGTCTGATCTGTTCAAGGTAAAGCAAAACCCTTCCTTGTTCTAAATGTTTCTTCAGTTAGTAACTCTGGTGTTGTCTTGTGCTGTTGACTTAAAGATCAGAATCAACATGGGAATTTCAGTATAGAGCAATTTCTGTTGCACTGTGCAAATAATTACTTAATGGGATTGACATGACTATATATATTTTCTATGTCTTGGTACTTCATGGGTATAGCCTAGTAAGGCTAGGATAAAAAAAATGGTAGTAATTTTGCTTTAGAAATAGAACTGCAGTAGTATTATAGATTTTTTTCTTCTTAAAATGCATTTGAGGCTCGGCGCCTGTGGCTCAATCGGCTAAGGCGTCAGCCACATACACCTAAGGTGGCGGGTTCGAATCCCCAGCCCGGACCCGCCAAACAACAATGATGGCTGCAACCAAAAAATGGCCGGGCGTTGTGGTGGGCGCCTGTGGTCCCAGCTACTTGGGAGGCGGAGGCAGGAGACTC